>PISX010033189.1:0-15322 GCA_004024625.1 Mellivora capensis | reverse complement strand
TGCTGCCTAGAGAAAGCTGTCAAATGCAATGACATCAATAAGGCGGTGAAAGAGACATCAGTGAGGCCCCCTCAAGGGCATCCTGGGTTACACTGAGGACCAGTTTATCTCTGGCAACTTTAACAGTGACACCCACTCTCCCACCTTCAACGCCAGGGATGGCATTGCTCTCAATGACCACTTTGTCGGGCTCATTTCCTGGTAGGACGATGAATTTGGCTGCAGCAACAGGTGGTGGACCTAATGGTCTACATGGCCTCCAAGGAATAAGAGCCTCCTTGACCACCAGCCCCATCAAGAACAAGATGAAGACAGAAGCCCTCAGCTGCTGGGCAGTCCTTGCCCCAACTCATAACTGAGAATCCCCTGACCTCCACAGTTTTCAATTTCTATCCCAGACCCCCCAAAGAAGAGGAGGAGCTTGGGGAGTCCTACCTTGTCATGTACCATCAATAAAGTATACCGTATCCAGCAAAAAAATAAGTAAATAAATGCTATTCATACTCTTCATTTGCTTAACAAAACTGAGTCCTTATATAAAACTTCCTTCTATCCCTATCCTTATGTTTTGGAAAATTTGAAATTACTGGGATAAAAATTAAAAGGATGTAATGCAATGTAGTGGTGATGGTTATAACACAGGTTTTCAACAAATATCATTAAAACTCTTCTTTAGGGGTACCTGGGTAGCAACAGTCAGTTAAGCGTCTGATTCTTGGTTCGGGTCAGGTCACGATCTCAGTGTTGTGAGACTAAGCCCCATGTCAGGCTCCACCCCCAATGGGGATGCTGCTTGAGATTTTCTCTCCCTCTCCTTTTGCCCCTCCCACTCCTGCTCAGTCACTCTCTCTCTCTAAAATAAATAAATAAATCTTTGACAAATAAATAAAACTCTTATTTAAAAAATAAGTAAGTACAGAATTTTAGGAAAACTCAAATTATTTTCCTGATGATTTTCTGAATTCTGAAATTAAAAAAAATTTGAGTACAACTGACGTGACAAATTTTAAATATGAAAATTTGTCTTTAATGATAATTTTAAAAATTTTAAGATTTTATTTATTTGACAGAGAGAGATCACAAGCAGGCAGAAAGGCAGGCAGAGAGAGGGGGAAGCAGACCGCCCGCTGAGCAGAGAGAGCCTGATGTGGGGCTCGATCCCAGGACCCGGAGATCATGACCCGAGCTGAAGGCAGAGGCTCAACCCACTGAGCCACCCAGGCACCCCTTAAAATTGTTTTTATTTTTTTTTTTAAGATTTTATTTATTTATTTGTCAGAGAGAAAGAGCGAGAGAGAGCGAGCACAGGCAGACAGAGTGGCAGGCAGAGGCAGAGGGAGAAGCAGGCTCCCTGCCGAGCAAGGAGCCCGATGTGGGACTCAATCCCAGGACGCTGGGACCATGACCTGAGCCGAAGGCAGCCGCTCAACCAACTGAGCCACCCAGGCATCCCGTTAAAATGGTTTTTAATCAAGTAAATATATTCCTAAAATATTTTATTACTGAAATTTAATTAACATTTGTCTTCATTTTGAGAAATATAATTTAGAGAAAAAACAATTTTAAGAAGCTTTCTTTTATATCTATATAAAAGATTTTATTTATTTATTGAGAAACAGAGAGTGAGCATGAGCAAGAGGAGGGGCATAGGGAAAAGCAGACTCCCCACTGAGTAGGGAGCCTGACAAAGGCTCTATCTCAGGACACTGGGGGATCATGGCCTGAGGATCATGGGATCATGACCTGAGCTGAAGGCAGATGATTAGCTGACTGAGCCACACAGACATTGCAGAAGCTTTATTTCTTTCTCCGTAAGACACCAGTTCACAAAGATACTATATGAATTAATGGAGTATCTAGAAGACCCTGCAGTAAATCTCTAAAGCCAATAATGACCACTACTTTCCCTCTTTCTTTTTATAATTCACTCCTTTGCACACATCCTTCTCTCTGTCCACTTCTAATCTAAGCTTCTTATGGTACTGCCAGAATGGTGTTTAACCAAAGTTTCTCTCTCTGTACTCAACAATTCTGTGCACAAAATATTTCAACTGCAATCAAAAGCAAAGCTATATAGGCAAAAATAAGACCAGCCAATAAGTTTTTGTAGATATCATAACCAGAACAATATTATAAATCATGTGGGATGCCAAGGCCCTCAGAATCCTAGCTTTTAGTTTAAAAATAAGTTATATATTGGGGCACCTATGTGGCTTAGTCGGGTAAGCGTCCAAATCTTGGTTTTGGCTCAGGTCATGATATCAAGCCCTGCATTGAGCTCCACGCTCAATGCAAAGTCTGCTAAAGACTCTCTCTCCCTCTCCCCATCCCTCCACACTTTCTCATGTGCACTCTCACTCTCTCTAAAATAAATAAATAAATCTTTAAAAATAATAAGTTATATATAAAGAAACTTTAATACTTTAATGAAAGGATCTTCTGGATCCGCAATATTATAAAAACTATCTTCATTTAATTTTTGAATCAAAGCAAAAGTATGTTTTCAAGTTATTGCACACCATTAATATAGGAATATTAATACCAAAGCTTATTAATTTTGTGCAGCCTAATTTCATCGCACCCACACATTAATAAATGTTTGATTATACTTTTTGTTTTCACTTCAGACAAATTATATCAGCCTTGATTCCTATAAAATTTTAAGATATTTCATTTTACTTCTAAGAAAATCCCATGTTGTGGTTTGCAACGTCTCTAATTAGTGAGGAAGAAAATTGCTGAGCCAAAAGAAACTAATTACAAAGAGCTGATGTAGTATATAGAAATAATCTATGATATAAATTTTCAATTTTTGGTCCTGTAAGGGGAAATGGAACAAGATTATTTTAAGTACTAAAGAGTGAACTTTTAGCATAAGTAGGCCAAACTACAGACTACCATCTATTCAGTCAAAGGAGGAGGACTTCTAGGATGAGAAAGCCCTGCCCTTCTTACCAGAAGACCATGACAGGAAGGGTCAGTGGTGCTTTCGTTTGTATTTAAATGGTCATACATCTAAATTAGGCCAAGAAGCATTTTGACAGAAAATTTTAAAATAACTGATAGATTTGACCTGAAAAAATTCAAACAAGAGCTGAACAAAAACAAAAAAAACCTGTTTCATAACAGACATACAGAAGTGCCAATATAAAATTATTACGTTTATATGCACCCAAATGAAATTTACTTTACTGATATAACATTTTTCACTAGTTCAAAGTGCCAAGACATGTGATGCTAATTTGAGAATGAAGACTCTATGGGTTAACAATTTTTTTTTTTGGAAGTGACCTTGGTATGACTTACCCACAACAAAATCAACTTTTCAGTAACACAGATGGTAGACTAGACACTGCCAATGTTTTAAGCTTAGAAAATGCTTTTAATTTTTTTTTATTTCCCCATGCTGTGCTTACTGCTTTACATATGTCTCTGACTGCCAAAGAATTGTTAACTAATCAGCATGACATACATTTTGTTAGTACACAGCTGGGTACTTCAGTCATACAACATCTGCTTCTCAACATATCTTCTGCCTTTTCTTCATCTACCTCAAAACAGCTTCTACGAGTTGTCACAGTAGAGCATATATGCCTCTCAATATTTGGAAGCTGAACTTGATCACCATCATTATGTTTATTATTATTTTACAAAATCATCAGTGGCTTCTGAATAACTAAAAACCATTCAGTGAATCTAAGTTGTAGAAAATCTTGCATTAACATAAATTTGTAAAACATAGTTGAGCCAAAGCATGAAACTCAATATGAGTCATGCGATAATTGGATATTATTCTTTACATACATATTTCTAAGCTCTCTGAGTGACGCTTTAATGGAAAAATAACTGAACCTCAAAATATGAATATTATAAAGAAATCGCTCTCTTCCCCAGCTGGGGCAATGGCAGGACTGTGGTTAGGAGAATAGTTAAGCCATTACTGTAGTCCACGCCTCCTCACTTTCTCTGGCTTTTGATATGATGCTGGAGACTTCACAGATGCCCTGTGACTAGGAGAAAAAGAAACTGCAGTCATTGAAGACGAACTATCTCCAGACTTATTATGGGAAGCGGTTTAAAATCTGTCTTTGCTTGAACCTTTGTTAGTCTTTCTTTTGCTATAGCTATATATAGTGCTATCCGATTCAAAACCCTCTTCCTATAGGATTTTATTTAATGCTCCCAGCGATCCCCTGAAGTAGGTAACGTCATTAGCCACATTCTTAAAAACGAAAAACGGAGATTTCTGAGATCGTGAAACTTGCCGACAGTTGGTTAAAGGGCAAATTAGAATTCAAACCCAGATCCGTCTGCTGTCCAAGCTCATGTTCTTCCCACTGCCTTATACTACTGCTCATCGTCAATCACTCATGCCATCTGTGTGGTAAAAAGAAATCACCAGAGACTGGAATCAAACCACGCCTGGGTTCAAACCCTGACTCTCCTACTTCCTGTACATCACTGGGCAAATCAACTTCAGGTTGCTGAACTACAAAATGGAGATAACAACATGGCCCTTGCAAACTGTTGTGGCAACAAAACTCATTGAACTGTTTCCAAAAGAACAAGACATGTTTCCGGACATATGAGACATTCAAACTTCAGTGTTCTCTCCCCTCTCTATTCTGTCATTTAAGTGCTCTGTGCAAAGCATGGAGAGAGAAAAGAGTCCGTTTGTGTTCTCACAAAGCTCTTAGTCCAGAGAGCTGCAAACAATACTGTAGAGTCATCTTAGAGCCTCAGAGATGATGTTGGGGAAGTCCAGAAGAGGAAGAGGGGTCATGAAGTAATTGGAGGAAATGACCTCTGAACACAGTTCAAAGAGCTTGCTGGGTGATGAGAAAGGGCAGGGCAACAGCACAAAAATGCTCCAGGTGGCAGAACAGTATATGCAAAGGCACAGATGTAAGAGAAAACAAGATATACTTCAGGAACTACATGTAGTTCGGTACAGTTGGGCCTAATAATGAAGAGCAACCAGAGAAGCAGCTGGAGGGTTGGGCAAGAAACAGATTATAAAAGTCCACATATTAAAAAAAAAGGATGACTGCAGGATGCCTGGGTGGCTCCGTCAGTTGAGCAGCTGCCTTCAGCTAGGGTCAGCATCCCAGGGACCTGAGACTGAGTCCCGCATCAGACTCCCTGCCCAGTGGGGAGCTGCCGCTGTTTCCACTGCCTGTGCGTGTGCGCTCTCTCTCTCCCTCTCTCTCTGACAAATAAATAAATAATCTCAAAAAAAAAAAAAAGGAAAGAAAAAAGAAAAGAAAGAAATTGTTTAAAAAAAAAAAAGGATGATTGCCTTTTTTGTTTTTTTAAAGGGTCGAGGGGATATACTGAAGAAAGATTTGACAACAGCAAAAAAGGCAGCATACAACTAGAACAAGTGAGACAAGCCTCTAAACTTCGGAACTATACTGCTCCAAATACAAGTAGGAGAAAGAAGTTAATTCTATATGGTTTTGGACTGAAAGAGTAACTGAATATATGTAGCTTTATGTATCATTCAATGTATACAAAGGTAGTACACAGATATTCCTGCCAGTGGCAGACATAGTTTAATAAATCAGTGAATGAAAATCAAGTAATCCCTAAATCCTACCTTCTTTCCATTTCTACTATCTGGAGTGGGGGGGGAATCTAAAAAACATAAATTAATTATAAGACAATGAGATAGGCAAGAAAGAGAAAGAAGGGAAGAAAGAAAGGGACTAGAAAAATAAAAAAATTAATGAGTAATGAATGAAGGAAGTAGTAATCCACTTAAAAGGGAACATGTGCTTGCTCTAATTCCAACTCTACTCTTATTAAACATTAATAGAGAAGGACAAGTTGAATTCCAAGCTTGTAAAGATTAAAAAAGGAATTTTAAAATTTAAACAATACTTATATTAAGCATTAATTACATAGTTACATAAAGTAAAAAAAAAAAAAAAAGTTTTGTAAAAAGTAGGCCAAGAATGAGGGTAGGGAGAAAAAGAAAAAAAAAAAATCAAAGGAATTAGATTGCTAAGATTGTTACTTTTAATTCCCTTATTTTAGAACAGCCTTAAAATATGTGGTACAATATTGGTTTTATTCTTATTTGAATTCTTTATTAATATCATGTTCAAATCACTCTACAGATGCACATATGTATCTTCATAAAACATGAAATGTCTTAGGGGGAGAAAGGAAGATCTATGCACTTTTTGTATATTACACAGACATCCACGCAGGACACTCCACCTTGGGAGTAGAGACTGAGTAAAATATAGTATCTAATTCATCTACTCAAAGCAAATATCAGACTAAAATAATTAGTGCCTTTCCAAGGAGCAGTTTCGAGTGTAGAACTCTTCAGTACAAAATGGAAATGGGCTTCAAAGGGACCTTCAGACTGCTTTTTAAACAAAACTTTTCAAAAGCTATAATTCAGAATTTTGAGTGACCTTGCTTTAATATAACAATATAACTTATACAGCTACAATTCCATCCCCAAAGTGTTCCAACAATACAGAAAAAAAAGAAAAAAGAAAAAAAGAAAGGATGTTAATTAAAGGATTACCGGGAAGGGGAAAAGTACCATTTCACATTCCAATGTAGTAGTAACATTACCCAGGTCAATACTTAAATAACATCCTTTCCATTTTAAGTAAACGAAAAAGTTAAACCCCCTCCCAAATAGCCTAACTTTTAATTTTGAATACTTTAAACCTCCTTGCTGACCTATGGATTAATTCATTAATCATGTGTAAATAAAAACAGAATAAAAATCACTTAGGCTTTAAATATATGAGCTGCTTCACTCTGGAAAACAGCGTGGAGGTTCCTCAAAAAGTTGAAAATAGAGCTAATCTATGACCCAGCAATCGCACTACTGGGTATTTACCCTAAAGATACAAACGTAGTAATCTGAGGGGGCACATGCACCTGAATGTTGATAGCATTATGTCCACAATAGCCAAACTATGGAAAGAACCTAGATGTCCATCAACAGATGAAAGGATAAAGAAGATGTGGGGGGTGTGTGTGTGTGTGCGTGTGTGTGTGTGTGGAATACTATGCAGCCATCAAAAGAAATGAAATCTTGACATTTGCAACAATGTGGATGGAACTAGAGGGTATTATTGCTGAGTGAAATAAGTCAATCAGAGAAAGACAATTACCATATGATCTCCTGGATATGAGGAATTTGAGAGGCAGGGTGGGGGTTTGTGGGGGGGAGGGAAGGAAAAAATGAAACAAGATGGGATCGGGAGGGAGACAAACCGTAAGAGACTCTTAATCTCACATAACAAACTGAGGGTTGCTGGGGAAGGTTACTGGGTTATGGACATAGGGGAGAGTATGTGCTATGGTGAGTGCTGTGAAATGTGTAAGCCTAACGATTCACAGACCTATATCCCTGAAGCAAATAATACATTATGTGTTAATAAAAATAATTTTAAAAAAGCAAATAAATAAATAAATATATGAGCTGCTATGTAGCCTCTTTACCCTTCTTATAAACCAACTGGCCATAGAGAAATTTTCTGCTTTTATCTTATTAATGTTATCATGTCTTAATTTGGTCCTCTACACATAACAAAATATGGAAGGTAAATTATATGATTTCACTTATATAAAAGTATATATCTTTTTAAGAATTTTTTTAAAGGATTTTTATTTATTTATTTGACAGAGAGAGAGCACAAGTAGGCAGAGAGGCAGGCAGGGAGAGAGGGAGAAGCAGGCTCCCTGCTGTGCGGAGAGCCTGATGCGGGGCTCGATCCCAGGACCCTGGGATCATGACCTGAGACGAAGGCAGAGACTTAACCCGCTGAGCCACCCAGGCACCCCTAAAAGTATATGTCTTATATAACATACTGAATTATAAAAAGGTTAATGAGGAAAATTATTGTCTTTCAAATTTTTCTGATCAAACTATAATTTCTCTATCTGCAATCAAAATAGTTTATATTATTCTACAAGAATTCTAATTATTCATCATTTTGAACTGCCCAGGTATTAAATAATTCATCTGACACCACATGTCATAAAAATGCATGTTTATATACATGCTTTTCAGCAATCATTATTCCAACATTTAATTCAACCTCTATACTCACTGCAACAAATATGAAACACTTAAAGATTGATAACCAGAAGCTATGAGCATTTCCAAAAATTCATCACTTATGAGCGATCTACAGCCTTAAACTTTCAATTCAAAATATGAGAATATCATTTGCTTAGCATAATACCCTCTACCATCCACATCATTGGAAATGGCAAGATTTCGGGGTTTTTTTTAAATCATGGGGAAGGGAGGTAAAATGAAACAAGATGAAACCAGAGAGGGAGACTCTTAAATCTCAGGAAACAAATTGAGGGTTGCTGAGGGGAGGGGGTGGGAGAGATGGGGTGGCTGGGTGATGGACACTGGGGAGGGTATGTGCTATGGTGAGTGTGGTAAACTGTGTAAGACTGATGATTCACAGACCCCTGAAACAAATAATACATTATATGTTAATTTTTAAAAAGTTTTAAAAAAGAGTATCATTTGCTACATTTCACAGAATAGTTATGTGGGATGCCAGAAAAAGTTAAAATCCTATGGAGTCCTTCTTTGCTCTCCCTTTTCTACCTGGTGAACATTTATATTGTAGCCTTCCGTAATATTTCAAACCTTAGAGATTTAAATATAAAATAAAGATCTCCCTCCACTCATTGACTATGTTTAATTCCTCTCTATAACACCAGCACCTTGCACAGTGACTGATGTATTGTAAGCAATCAAAAAACACTTATTCAATAGATGACTAAACCAAGAATGAAAGAATAAATAACTAAATGATATGACTAATAACATGTTACAAAGAATCATACATTAATTCTTTTCAGGTAATAAATCACTTCTCTAAATGGTCCTTAATTTCTACAGGCATCAATTTATAAAATTCAAACGTATATCTTCAAAATGCTTCAAACAGGTCGGCAACTGAGAAAATACAAACCCTTCAAAATTCATACATTGGTATTTTTGAGGGTCAAAGGGGAGGAAAGAGAAGGAAGTAACTCAGAAGAGAGTAACTCAGAATGAAAAGAAGTTATTATAATTATTATACTGAAGGTCAAGAATTTATTTAGGTATTTAAAAGCCAGGCAAGAATAACATTTTGGGTGAAACTCAATGAAACAGAAAACCAAAGTGGCTATTACCATGAACAAATGCTTATTAAGTGCCCATTGCGTATAGGGCACTATAATAAACACTAAAATCTAATTTTCCTTGAGAAAAAAGAATATGGAACCTCAAACCTGTGTTCCAAAGTGTTTAAGACATACCGTCCCTAGAGAAAGACTACCAAGAATTTAAAAGTGAATGACCAAGAAGAGAGTAAACTAATAATCAAAATAGTATATGAATTTCAACATAACGATTTACTGTGCTTGGTTTTCAAAACACACATTGCATAACATTAAAGATGTAGCTGTAAAAGTCAAAAGTGACACAGTAAATGCCTTAAAGATAAAACTTCACATGACTAAAACACAGAAGACTTATGAGCAAAATATGGTTTAGAGCCATATTGAATAAACAAAACCTAAAATACCCATCTTGCTAAAACAAACAAACAGTATTATTAATAATACAACTTATGCAGTTCCGTGAATGCAAGAACTTTCCTTCCTTGTCTGTTTTGTTTACTTCTACCACTCATCACAGTGCCTGACAAAGAGTAGGCAGACAACAAATATTTGCTGACCAGAAATGGAAATACGTCAATGAAGCAGGACCCTTGTCTTCAAACACCTTACTAAGGAGATACTGAACTACTAATCACAATTCAGCATTAACCAGTGCTAAAACAGAATATGTCAGAGAATGTAGAGAAACAGAGTACAGGGCATACTGTCCAGGGAATGCCTCCAAGAGGTGAGCAAACTTGAAGGAAAATGGAGTTAACTAAGAATATGAGGGAAGAAACTCATACTATTTTTTTATTCCAAAAAACATTCAGAAAACATGACTGAAGTACAAGAAAGTGAAAAATCAGAGGACTAGTCAGTGACATGCAACTAGGACAGAATGGCTACATTAGGGGCATATTTGGAACATATAATGAAACATGAGAATTTATTGCCATCAATAGAATATATACTCTACATAGGCAAAGAGCTTTTTGTCTTTCTATTCTTCGTGGGCGGCAGTACAAATGGCCATAACTTGTCTCTTCCTTTTATTCACACCTCTTGAAATGTGATTTTATAGTTCCTCACATTAAAAAAAATAAAGTACTTTATTCAATCTGTTCAATTTCAGCCAACCTGTGACTTGCTTTTGCCAACAGAATATAGCAGAAACAACACTGTACCAGCTCCATATGTAAGCTACAAAAATCTTGTATGCTTCCACTCTCTCTTGGAACCCTACTGCTGCCATGAAAAGCCTAGCCTAGCCTATTGGATGATGAGAGACATGTAGCCCAGTCAATTCCTTTTGCCTTGAACCAGGGATCGGCAAACTTTCTATAAAGGCACAGATAGTAAAAACTTTAGGCTTTAAGGGCCATATATGATCTCTGTCACATATTCTTCTGTTGTCTTTTATTTTACAACTCTTCAAACATTCTTAGCTTAGGGACTCTACAAGGATTTCCAATCCCTGCCTCAGATGATAGCCAACCAACTTGCAGAAGTAGAACTATCTAGCTGACTGTATATGACAGCCAAGACCAAGAGAACCTCATTCATGAGCCCAGTATAAATCAACCTAAGACTCATGAACTAAGTAACTGGTTGTTTTTTTTGCCACTACATTTTGAGTGGTGAGTTAACCATTACAAGCTTATAGGTACACTATGCTAGCTTTCAACCCTAGAACAGTACACCTGTCACTTAATAGATGCTCATTAAATACCCAGTAAATAAAATAATGAATAGGAAGAATTACAGAGTCCCAACATGACATTTTATGTCAGGATTTGCAAACTCAAAGGTCCACAGGAACCATAGAAGTAAGTAAAGTAATCAGTATAGAGAACACATTTGAAAAGAGTGGCAGAGAATCTATACCAGCAGGCCAGGAAAACATTTGGGAGGCAGAGTAGGTAGAAAAAAGGGCAGTGAGAGTGGGAAGAGAAAACAAGGAACAAAGATCTGAGGTAGAAACAAAATATTTGGGGCAGAGACTGTCCAAATGGTTAAGAATTCAAGATCTAACTCTATGTTGTCTGCAAGTAACATACTTCAGATTCAAAGAAATATTCTTTTGCAGAAATGGTGCTGGGGCAATTGGATACCCACCTACAAAAAGATGAATTTGAATCTTTCTCACACTATACATAAAAAGTAACTCAAACAGACCACGGACCTAAATGTAAGAACAAAACTATGAAACTTTTAGAAAAGAAAATACAGGAGAAAATCCTTGAGATCTTGAATTAGGCAATGCTTTCTCAAATACAACACCAAAAGCACAAGAAAAAGACAAAACAAATCAACTGACCTTAATCAAAATTAAAATATTTTGTGTTTCAGAAGACACCATTCAAAAGAGTAAAAAAGGCAAACCAGGCAAATCCCTAGATAGAAAAAAGATAAGTGGCTGCCAGGGGATTAAGGGAGTGAGAAAGGGGGAGTTGCTGCTAATGGAAATTGGCTTTCTTCAGGAGGTAACGAAAATATTCTGAAATTACCTACTGGTGGTGATGGCACAATCTTGTGAATGTACTAAAAACTACTGAATTGTGCACTTTAAAGGAGTCAATATTATGGTATGTGAATTATAGCTCACTTAAAAAAAATTTTTTTTAGTTAGAAAATAACCCATACAACAACAAAGAGAAAATATTTGTAACTCTACTAACTCTACTAAGAGACTTGTGTCTAGACTATATAAAGAATTCATAAAGCTTAACAATAAAAAGACAACTAATTCAATTTTAAAATGGGTAAAGGCAGAGTGCCTGGGTGGCTCAGTTGGTTGAGTGTCTCCAGCTCTAGATTTCTCCTCGGGTCATGATCTCAGGGTCCTGAGATGGAGCTCCCCACCACCCAGGCTCTGTGCTCAGCGGTAAGTCTTCTTGAGATTCTCTACTGTCCTCCATTCCTCCCTCCCCCACTCCTCCTCACTTACACACGTACTCTCTCTCTCCCCCCCCAAAAGTAAATAAAAATCTTAAAAATAAATAATAAAATGGGCAAAGGAAGACACAAATAGCTAATAAGCACATGAAAAGATGCTCAAAATTATTAATCATTAGGGAAACACAAATTAAAACCAAATGAAATACCACTTCTCACCCACTAGAATGGCTATAATCAAAAAGACAATATCAAATATCAGTGAGACCATAGAGACCTCAGAACATTTGTAGGTTGCTGGTGGAAATATAAAATGGTGTAGCCACTTTGGAAATCAGTTTGGCAATTTCTTTAAAAAGTTAAACACAGATTTAATCCTGTAGGACCCAGCAGTTCCGCTCTTAGGTATCTACCCAGAGAAATGAAAAACCATATTCACGCAAAGACCCATATACAAATATTCACATAAGTATTACTCATAACAGCCCAAACCTAGAAACATCCCAAATGCCCATCAACTACTGACTGAATTGGAAAAATCTGACATCCATACAATGAAATGCTACGCAGCAATAAAAAAGGAACAAAGTAATGGATACAAAATACACCATGAATGAACCTTAAAAACAATATGTTCAGGGGTGCCTGGGTGGCTTAGTGCATAAAGCCTCTGCCTTCGGCTCAGGTCATGATCTCAGGGTGCTGGGATCGAGCCCCGCATAGGCTCTCTGCTCAGCAGGGAGCCTGCTTCCTCCTCTCTCTCTGCCTGCCTCTCTGCCTACTTGCAATCTCTGTCAAATAAATAAATAAATAAATCTTTAAAAAAAACAAAAACAACAGTATGTTCAGTGAAAGAAGTCAGACAGAAAAAAACACTTATTGTATGATTCTATTTACGTGAATGTTCAAAAAAAAGGGGCAAATACAGAGATTAAAAAGTAGATTAATGGTAGCCTAGGATTGGGCATGAAAATGAGCAACTCTAAGTGGTTATGAGACTTCTTTTCAAGGTGATGGAAAGGTTACAAAATGAGATGTGGTGATGGTTATAGCATTCTATAAATACACTAAAGTTTGCTGGATTGTACCCTTAAAACAGGGAAATTTTATGATAGGTAAATCATACCTCCATAAATCTGTTTAAAAAAAAAGCAGCAGCAGATTTTGGTAACTGACTAGTGGTGGTTTAAAAGAGAAAGAAAGAGAGAGAAAGAGAGAAAGAAAGAAACAAATCTAGATGTTTGGCTTTAACAACTGGTGTGGATGGGAGTACCCTTTATTGAAAAGACAGAGTGGAAAGGAGAGATAACAGGTTTATGGGGGGTGGGTGAATGGTGAATCTGGTTTTGGGCATACTAAATATTATGGACTGACATGAAGACATCCAACTGAAGATGACCAAAAAGCAGTATGAAAAACAGATTCAAGATTCATTCACTCAACAAATGTGTAGTGAATGACAACAATATATAAGGAACCACATCTGGACCTGGAAATACAGTAGCTGACCAGCAAGATCCAGTCCCTGCTTTCATGGAGCTCATATTTAGTGGGGATAAAAATCAGGGAGAAGATTTCTCTGATATATTACTATGCAATTGAGAAGAATCAATGAAGAAGTGATAGTTTAGACACTGGTGTGACTTAAATCATAAAAGAATGAATAGTACAGAAAGGAGAAAGAGGGCCAAGCATGTGAACAGATTTAATGACCAATGACTGTACATATAGGAAGTTTAGCCATGAAGATGACAACCAACCAGAGACAGAAGAGGGAATACCTATGACTGAAGAAGAGAGTTCAAGAAAGGAGTAGTAAAAAGTACAAAGTATCAGCAAGATGCAGAAGGTGAAAAAAGCATTTAAATGATCTGATTAAGCTCTTCATGTAACAAGTATTTTTTGAGGAGCTATTACATGCCAAGGACTTTGGCTTTTATTGAGTGAAAGACAGGAGCCATTACAGAGCTCTGAGGAGAGGAAAGACATGATTTGATTGAACATTTTTAAAGGTCACTCAGAGAAGATTAAGAGCACAAGGGCAGAGCTGGGAGACCAGTTAGGTGGCTCCTGCACTAAACCAAGCAAGAGATGATGGCGACAGCAGTGGAGAAAGGGAGCAAAGGTCAGACTCTGAATAAATTGTAAAGTTAGAGCCAACAGGATTTCCTGATGTATTTCATGTGAGGTTTGAGAGTAACCAGTCAGTCAGACAAGACTATAACGTTTTAGCCTAGACAACAGGAATTGCATTAAATGATAAAAGGATGGCTGCACATGGAAACATTTGGAGGAGGCAGAGGTCAGGAGTTTGTTTACAAGACACATTCCATTTGCAATGCCTCTTGGAGATGGGAGCGAAGATGGCCAATGATCACCTGGAATGATGAGTGGAGAGCTCAGGAGAGAGGTGTGGACATTGAGAAGGCAGGGAGAGAGGAACCAGCAAAACAGAGTGAAAAGAAGCAATAGTATAAAGGAAGAAAACCAAGAGAAGCAGTATCTCCCAAACTAAGAGAAGAAAACATGATCATGGAAGGGTGTTCTACTGTATGTACCTGAGGTTCTCAACCAGGGGGGTGAATCTGTCCCCTCAGGGGACAAGTGGCAATACTTGGAAGCATTTTTGATAGTCTAACTGGAGAAATAGAGTATGTTACAGCATCTAGTAGGGAGAGGCCAGGCATAATGCTCCATATTCTATAATGCATGGAACAACCCTCTTCCCACCCCCTGCTGAAATTCAAACCTCTTTGGAAATGGTGAGTCAACTTTTATGTGATTAAATTTCTAGGTAATTATAATTACTTTTTTCTTGGCATAATAAGAAGTGAAAGTCTTCTGTTAAAGTGGGTTACTCTCGAGAGGAGAGTCAATATGGCGGAGAAGTAGCAGCTGAGACGACATCAGGTAGCAGGAGATCAGCTAGATAGCTTATCAAACCATTGCGAACACCTACAAATCCAATGGGAGATCAAAGAGAGGAAGAACAGCAATTCTGGAAACAGAAAATCAGCCACTTTCTGGAAGGTAGGACGGGCAGAGAAGTGAATCGAAAGCGACGGGAGGATAGACCGCGGGGGAGGGGCCGGCTCCCGGCAAGCGGCGGAGCAACGGAGCACTAAATCGGGACTTTTAAAAGTCTGCTCCACGGAGGGACATCGCTCCAGAGGCTAAACCGGGGTGAAGCCCACACGGGGTCAACGTGGCCCCAGGTCCCGCAGGGTCACAGAAGGATCAGGGGTGTCTGAGTGTCGCAGAGCTAGCAGGCATC
>PISX010033188.1:0-15360 GCA_004024625.1 Mellivora capensis | reverse complement strand
CCCATGTCCTCCGTGTTATTTGTTATGCTCCGCAAATAAGTGAAACCATATGATAATTGACTCTCTCTGCTTGACTTATTTCACTCAGCATAATCTCTTCCAGTCCCATCCATGTTGCTACAAAAGTCGGGTATTCATCCTTTCTGATGGAGGCATAATACTCCATAGTGTATATGGACCACATCTTTATCCATTCGTCCGTTGAAGGGCATCTTGGTTCTTTCCACAGTTTGGCGACTGTGGCCATTGCTGCTATAAACACTGGGGTACAGCTGGCCCTTCTTTTCACCACATCTGTATCTTTGGGGTTTTCTATATCACAATCATATCAGCTATGAAGAACAATAATAAATATTGTTATTTTCTCCTTCACAATCCTGTACTGTTTATTTCCTTTTCCTGCTTTATTACACTGGCTTAGAAAGTCCAGTGCCATGTTGAAGGCAAGGGATGACAGGTACTTTTATCTTTTTCCTGATCTCAAAAGATGTATATATCCCTTAATAAGGCTGTTTGTTGGAGGTTTTTCGATATTAGTTGTCAGATAAAGAATGTTTCTTTCTAGTCCTAGTATGCTAAAAATTTTCACAGTGGATATAATGAATTTTATCAAATTCTTCTGTATCTATTAAGATGATCATTATCATTTTTCCCTTTCATTATATAATATATAATTATATATCAATTGATTTATTATGTTAAACCAACATACCACTCCAGAAACAAGCCCAGGCCATAAAATAATATCTAGTGCTAGATTTCATTTGCTAATAATATCTAGTGCTAGATTTGGTTTGCTAATAATATCTAGTGCTAGATTTGTTTTGCTAATACTCTGCCCTTAACTCTGCATCCATTAAAGAGACAGTCTATAACTTTCCTTTTCTCATACTATTCTTGTCAAGTTTCACTATCAAGGTTTCCAAGCCTCAATAAGTAAGATAAACAATGTCTTAAGAATTTTATAATTGGGGGTGCCTGGGTGGCTCAGTGGGTTAAAGACTCTGCCTTCAGCTCAGGTCATGATCCCAGGGTCCTGGGATCAAGCCCTGCATCCAGCTCTCTGCTCAGCAGGGAGCCTGCTTCCCCTTCTCTCTCTCTGGCTGCCTCTCTGCCTACTTGTGATCTCTGCCTGTCAAATAAATAAATAAAATCTTTTTAAAAAAAGAATTTTATAATTGTATTTAGGCAACTAATGGCAGAAAACAAGTAGTGCCTTGTATGTTTCAAGCCAGCTTTCCTTCTTTATCTTCCTCTTCCTAACTGGTCAAGGTTTAGGCAGAAAACAAACTACACCAGTTCATGTCACAAAGAAAATTTAATATAAAGAGTTGTTAACTGATATAAAAATTCTAACCAGCTAACTAAAAAACCAAAAGAACCTTAAGTTATCAAATAAATATCAAGCACTCCAAAGACTGAAAGAATGAAGAGAAAAGGTTGGAATTATTAAAACTGAGGGGTTTGGAGGAGGGGCCAAACTCAGTTCTCTGAAGAGGGGAGTGATAAGTGGCAGGTACTGGTTTATCTGAGCAGGGCCTGATGAAACAGGCAGGCTCTGAAGATGTTAGGAAAACTGCAAATGGGATTCAACTGCTACTATAGGAAGCAACTTCCATAAACATGGTGATAAAATGGTGCTGGAGGGATGCCCGCTGGAACAAAAGCTTATAGGAAGTCCCTAAGAAGCAGACCATAGGAGTGTATCATTTCTTCCTCTCCAGACTTTCGGAATCTTTTCTGGTGGTCTCTACTGGCAGAGCTTAAGGCAAACCTGCTAGCAAAACAAAAAATGGAATTTGCAGGGCTTTGGCCCGCCCCCAGAATCACAAAGCAGCATATATAAATTTGGGTTTGGAGATAAAAGACAATAGTTTAATAAATGGCACAGTATTAAAGTGGCAAATTACAGCTGGTGATGCCTACCACAAAAGATAAGAATTTTCTTTCCAGTGATGAAGGCCACCTCCAACACCATGAAACTTATAGCCACACTGAGTGTCTGGATGGTGAATCCTATGTGTCACATGGGCTAAGATTCTCACCATCATCCCATGTGGTAGACTGTAAAGAACCCACAAATTGCTCCTTTCTATATGACTTTGTAGCTTCTCCATTCCAAGGTGAAGACGATTTCTTCCCCCACCTTCAATCTGGCCTTGAGCATCACCCAAGCCAATGGATGCTTTAGTCGGTGTATGAATGAAACATGATGCATTCAGAGGCTCAGAAAGTACCTTCTCTTTTTTGCTATTGAGGATTTGTAGGATTTACCTTCTACAAAATGAAAGACCACATGGAAAGGGGCCCCATTAGTCTCAGTATTTCCAGCCATTCCACCTCATCTTTTTACTGTTCTTCTTAGTTTTCTCTTTTCCAAGACATCACATAGTTGGAATCATACAATAGCAAACTTTTCAGACTAGCTTCTTTTACTCAGCAATACAAATTGAAGCTTTTTACTTATCTTTTCTTAGCTTTCTAGTTCTTTATTTTTTTTATTTTATTTATTTATCTGACAGAGATCACAAGCAGGCAGAGAGGTAGACAGAGAGGAGGCAGCAGGTTCCCGCTGAGTAGAGAGCCTAATGCGGGGCTCGATCCCAGAACCCTGGGATCATGACCTGAGCCAAAGGCAGAGTCTTAACCCACTGAGCCACCCAGGTGCCCCTAGTTCTTAATTTTTTTAAGATTTTATTTATCTATTTGACAGAGAGAGAGCACAGCAGGGGGTGGGGCAACAGGCAGATGGAGAGGGAGAAGCAGGCTCGAAGAGCAGGGAGCCTGATGTGGGGCTTGATCCCATGACCTGAGCCAAACAGATGCTTAATGACTGAGACACACAGGTACTCCAGCTTTCTAGTTCTTTATCACTGAATATCAATATTCCACCATATGGATGTACCGTAGTTTGTTTACCTACTCACCTACATCAAGTTTTAACAATTCTGAACAAAGCTACTATAAACATTTGTGTGCAGATTTTTAAATGTATTTAAGTTTTTAACTCATTTGGGTAAATACAAAGAAGCGTGACTGCTGGATCCCATGATAAAACTACGTTTAGTCTTCAAAGAAACTACCACACTGTCTTCCAATGTGGCTGTACTATCTTGCATACCCACCACACATGAATGAGAGTTTCTAGTGCTCCATATCCTCACTACCATTTGGCATTCTCAGCGTTTTGGATTTTAGTCATTCTAAATGTGTAGTGTGTAGTGGTATTTCGTTGTTGTTCTAATGATAATGACATTGAGCATCTTTTCATATGTTTATTTGCCATCTGGACACCGTCTTTAGTGAGATATCTGTTCAGACCATTGGCCCACTATTTAATTGGGTTGTTTGTTTTCTTAGTGTTGAGATTTAAGAGTGTTCGGGTATTCTGGATATTAGACCTTTATCAGACATGTGCTTAGCAAATATTTTCTCCCAGTCTGTGGCTTGTCTTCTCATTCTCTCAATGGTGTTGTATTTTAAATTTCAGTTTCCATGTGTTCATTGCTAGTATATAATAAAATTGATTTTGTATGTTGCTTGTATCCAGAGATCTTGCTGAATTCACTTACTGGTACTAAGAGGGTTTTTTTTTAAATCGATTCTTGAGATACTCTTGACAATCATGTCATCTGTAAATACAAAGAGGTTTTTTGTCTTCCTTTCTGCTTCATATATACCTTTTTTATTTCCTTTCCATATTGCCCTGACTACAACTTATAGTACTACTGCTGAATAGCAACAGTGAGACTGGGCAACCTTGAGCTGTTCCTGATCTGAGGGGGAAAGCATTCAATTCTGACCATTATGTATGAGGCTAGCTGGATGTTTCTTGTAGATGTACTCTATCAAAACTCTATTCTGAGTTTTATGGGATTCTTTTTCATTGGTCTGTAATTCTTTTTCTTTCTGTCTTTGTACTGTCTGTCTGGTTTTGATATCAGGGTGATACTGACTTCATAGCTGGGGAGTGTTCCCTCCTCTTTTATTTTCTCTAAGAGACTGAAGAATTGGAGTTCAGTCATCTTTGACCATCTGGTAGAATTATCCAGTGAAAGCATCGGGGCCTGGAGATTTCTTTTTCAGGAGGTTTTAAATTAAAAATTCAGTGTCCTTAAGAGTTGATGATCTCTTGAAATCATCTATTTGAGTTTTAATTGTTTGGTGTCAAATTTATGGTTACAGAGTCAAAATACTTTTTTTTAAAATTATCTTTAAGATGTCTGTGGGGTATGGTGATACCCCTGTTTTAATTCCTGATATGAGTAATTTGTGTCTTCTCTTTCTTCCTTTGTCATTCTTACTAGAGTTCTGTCAATTTTATTGATCTTTCCAAAGAACCAGCTTTTTGTTTTATTGATTTTCTCTACATTTTTCTGCTTTTTAGGTCCATGATTTTTGCTTGTGTATACATTATTTCCTTTTTTCTGCTCATATGGGATTTGATTTTCTTTTTCATTGAAGTATGAGCTTAGATTATTGATGTTGATATTTTGCCCTCTTTTCTTACATAAACATTTAGTGCTATACCTTTTCCTCTCAGCATTGCCTTAGCTGTGTCCCACAAGTTTTGATGTGTTGCACTTATTTTCATCCACTTCCATGTATTTTTTTTTTAACTTTGACACTTCTCTTTATCCACAGATTATTCAGAAATGTATTGTTTAGTTTCCAAGTATTTGGAGATTTTCCTGTCACCTTTGTTACTGATTTCTATTTTGATACCATTGTGGTAAGAGGACACACTCTGAATGATTTCAATTCTTTTTAAATTTGCTGAGGTTTGTTTTATGGGCCAGAATATGGTCTATCTTGGCATATGTTCCACTGGCACTTGCACAGAATGTGTATTCTGCCACCATTGAGACAATGTTTTATAAACATTAATTACATCCTGTTGCTTGATGGTGTGTTTTTTAATATTCTTAATCATTTTCTGTCTAGTTGTTCCATTAACTGTTGAGAGAATGGTGTTGAAGTCTCCAATTATAACTTTCAATTTGTCTATCTGTCCTTTAGTCTTATCAGTTTTTGCTTTATACATTTGGCTAACATGTTATTTGATACATATACAATTTAGCATTGCTATGTCTTCCTGGTAGACTGATCTTCTCATCATTATATAATGTCTTTCTCTGATAATTTTATTTGCCCTGAAGTCCACTTTATCTGATACTAATTCATCCATTGCTGCTTTCTTATATCCTTTTCCTCCCATTTACTTTTTTTTTTTAAAGATTTTATTTATTTATTTGACAGAGAGAGAGAGAGATCACAAGTAGGCAGAGAGGCAGACAGAAGGAGAAGGGGAAGCAGGCTCCCCACCAAGCAGAGAGCCCGATGTGGGTTTCCATCCTAGGACCCTGAGACCATGACCTGAGCCGAAGGCAGAGGCTTAACCCAGTGAGCCGCCCAGGTGCCCCCTCCCATTTACTTTTAACCTAAATACAACATTTGAATGAGTTTCTTTTGGACAGCATATAGGTGTATAATTTTTTTAAATAAGCTTTGCCAACCTCTTTTTTATTTGGTGAATGTAGTCTATTTACATTTAATGTAATTATTATGTTAGGATTTAAGCCTGCTGTTTTCTTTTTTGTTTTCTTTCCTTCTCTGTTTCCTTTTACTTGTCTTCCTTACCTGAACAATTTTTTCATTCACTTTTGACTAATCCTTAGGAGGTTTTTTTTTTTTTTGAAGTATATCTCTCTGTATAGTTTTAGTGCTGCTCTAGGGTATTAAATTTTATAAACACACATATGTAATTTATCATCTACTGATATTTCACCAGTTCAAATGGTCTAGAAAGCTTATGTCACTTTACACCCTTTTAGTCTCCTTGTTTATAAAGTAGTGGTCTTAAATATTATCACTACATTGATTGAGAAACACACTGAACAGTGTGTTGTGTTGTTTTTTGTTTTTTTTTTTTTTTGCTTCAACCATCATATATAATTTAGAAAGTTCAAAAGCCTACTGCATTTTTACTCATGATTCTTCTACTGTTCCTTCTTCCTTCCTTCCTGATGTTCTAAGAGTCCTTCCTTTTTCATTTCCTTTCTTTTTAGAAAACTGCCTTTGGTCATTGTTCTGGCAACTTAGCTGTCTTCCTTAGATTTTCTCTATCTAAGAAAATCTTGATTTC
This sequence comes from Mellivora capensis, assembly GCA_004024625.1. Lineage (NCBI taxonomy): Eukaryota > Metazoa > Chordata > Mammalia > Carnivora > Mustelidae > Mellivora > Mellivora capensis. The sequence goes on along the minus strand of PISX010033188.1, from coordinate 9,215 downwards.
CCCTTCATTATTGAAGGACATTTTACTGGAAATAGAATTTGAGTTCACTGTTTCAGGACTTGAAAACCTCGCACCACTTCATTCTGGATCTGTGGTCTCTGATGAGAAATACTCTGTCATTCGAATAAGTTTTCCTATAGATAATGTATTGCTTCTCTCTAGATGCTTTCAAGTTCTTTACTTTGTCTTTAGTTTCAAAAGTTCAAGTACAATGTGCTTTAATGTGAGTTTATTTGGATTTATCCTGTCCCAAGTTCACTCAGCTTCTAGGGTCTCTAGGTTCATGTCTTTTGCAAAATTTGGGGAATCTTCGGCCATTTATTAAAGTACCTTTTAAATCCTCCCCTTATTTTCTTCTTCTGAGACTTCAATGACCCAAACATTAGGTCTTTTGTTATACTCCCATATGTCCCTGAATGTTTGTTTGTTGTTGTTGTCATTCAGTCTCTTTTCTCTGTATTGTTCAGACTGTATCATTTCTACTGTTCTAGTTTCAACTTTATTGATTCTTTCCTTTCTCCCCTTCATTCTGTTGTTGAGTCCACCCACTGACTTTTTAATTTCTACTGTTGTATTTTTTTTAGTTCTCAAATTTTTATTTGGTTCTTCTTTATATCTTTTATTTTTGTGCTGAGACTTCCTGTATTTTCACTTGTTTCAAACATGCTCCTAACAGCTCACTGAAGCATTTTTAGGATGGTTGTTTAAAACCCTCAGTAGGTAATTCTAACATCTGTGTCATCTCAGTAGCAGTATTTATTGTCTTTTCTCATCGAAGTGAAGATCTTCTGGTTATTTGTATGAGGAGTGATTTTTGATTGATACTTTGAGATTCTGGATATTATGTTAGAAAAGTAGATCACATTTAAATCTTCTATTTAAGAGGCACCCAGGTGGCTCAATGGTTTAAGCATCTGACTCTTGATTTCCACACAGGTCGTGATCTCAGGGTCATGGGATCAACCCCTACACTGGGCTCTGTGCTCAGTGGAGTGTCTGCTTGAGATTCTTTCTCTCTCCTTCTCCCTCTGAGCCTCCCCCTACTCACGTGCTCTCTCTTTCTAATAAATAAATAAAAACATCTTTTTTAAAAAATCTTCCATTTTAGTAGGGCTCCTCTGATAAAGCTGCAGCAGGGAATGGGGGCTGCCACCTCATTACTGCCAAGTGAGAGCTAAACTCCATGTTCTCCACTCAGCCTCCACTGATAGCAGGAAAGTTTCTTCCTACTACTGAGTATAAATAAGAATTAAGACTTCCCCACCAGGCCTCTGCTGATCATTATTTCTCCCCTACATGGCCTCTGGGGACACCTTGTTCCTGCTGAGCAAACATAGTTAACCTGACTCTCCACTAGGCCTTCTCTGAAACCATCATAATAAGGAGAGCAGAGGGGTCCCTGATTATCCCTGTGTAAGGGTAAAAGTCCTAGCAAGCCCCATGTGGTCTTCACCAATGCAAAGGAGGGGGGATCACACTTCCTTATAGTTGGGCAAAGGCAGAAGTATAAGCTTTATACTGGGCCTTTGTTGATGGGAAATGGAATAAGACCAAAGATTTTTCTGTGATGTTTGGCTGGACTAGAGCAGTAACTGTTACGAGTTGAATTATAGCATCCTCAAATTCCTATGTTGAAGTCCTAACCCCACAGTACCTCAGAACATCATCTTCTTTGGAGATAAGGTCTTTACAAAGATGATCAAGTTAAAACGAGGTCATTAAGATGGACCCTAATCTAACATGACTGGTATCCTTATAAAAAGGGGAAATTTAGACAAAGAGGCATGCACAGAGGGAAGAAAATATGACAAGACAGAGATGGCCACATACAACCAAGGACAGCAGGCTGGAACAGAGGCTTTCTTCACAGCCCTCAGATAAAACCAACACCTTGATTTTCAAATTCTAACTTTTAGAACTGTAAAACAATGCACTGCAGTTGTGTAAGCTACCCAGTCTGTGGCACTTTGTCATAGCAACACAAGCAAACTAACATACTAACAGAAAGCTTTCTGCCTTGCTAGGCTGTCTCTTTCTTGGTCCTTTGGCTAGAAAGAGCAGTCTTCAGTTCTTTTTGTTTGTGTCTGTTGGCATTTCCAGATTGCCAGTTCCTACAGTACTGAGTCTGGGATTTATGAAGCAAAAGGAAAGCCTAGGAAACTCACCAACATATCCTTCCTAGGATCCAAGGTCCCTAATCAGTCTGCCTTATTCCCTCCACTCTTCAGAGCACTGTTTGTTTTACAAACAATATCCAGGGGTTTTAGCTGTACTTAATGGGAGACTTAGAAATATGTTTGCTTCATGTTTTCAGAAGCAGAAGTTTATAATGTGCTTTTAATATCTGGTTAATATGAAAGATATTACCAAAATGTAAAGACTCAGAGAAACAAGAAACCTCCAGTCTAACAGGAAGGTCTGCACTGATATGATGATTATTTGAGTTTTTCTCTTAGTGAAAATAAAAAGAAATATGTGTACACCAAGTCATAAGATGAAAATAGAGCTTAGAGGAAGTCGTTAATTCAATATATATTTTTTCTTCAGTTCCTTAATCCTATTACTAAAAATGTGTCATATTTACATAATACTATTTTTTTCAGGTTACTAAACTAATTTATCTCTCTGTTGTCTGAGCTCACAAATCTGTCAAGTAGGTGGGGATGAGAATTCCCAATTTGCAGTTGAGACTTGGTGAGATTGCAAAGATGCCTCTCATTACTGGCCACTAAGAAAAAACAAGAGAATTCAAACTCATGTCTTTTGATGTTAAGCCCCACACATTTTCCATCCTACCTCATCAAAACCATTATTACCTGTAATAGTGGCCCAAAGTTTCCACACCATCAATTGTAACAAGCTTGACAACAATGCCCTGAAGCTTTTTAAAACCTTCATAATCATTCTGGGAAGGGTTATGGCATCTAGCTCCTTTGGTTCCACATCTTTTTAATTCAGTAAAAACCTATGATAGCCATTGGTTACACAGACTATCCTAAATAATCTATAATAATAATTTTTAAAATCTTTTCAAATATTCAAAGATTTCAAAGAGCCTTCAGGTGCCTTCTGGCATACCATGAGAATGCAATATGGGAATTGAGGTTTCTCTTTCCTGCTCAGTCACAACGCCTCTGCTTAAATCTGTTTTGTATATTGGTGCTCCTCCATAGGATTTGATTAGAAAAACTATAACTGAAATAACATTGAGTCTTCAGGGGCTTATCCACGCAAAAGAACTGTCACTTAAGGGCAGTTCTTTAGAATAAAAGACATCAGAGTTTGTGGCTGGCTAGTTTGATAAAGCAAGTAATCATAAATAATAGGTAAAGTGGTCTACTCTTGGCTCTTTTGATTTTCTCTGACAAAAAATTCCAAAAGTATTAATCCCATTCAATAATTATTTATTAAGCATAAACTCTGGGATGGTTTCTGATAGAGTATAAAGAAGCACATATTAGAATTAATCCAGTCAGGAAGTTTGAAACCCAATGGGAAGACAGGATAAACAACCAAGAAGCAAAAACACAAGCAGGCTAGGATATGTGAAAAAAAAAAATACAAAAAGTGCACTATCAGACATCTTATGGGACTGGGAAAATAACTTTAAAAGTAATAACTATTATTTTTTTAAAATGTACTCTGAATCAGTTGTTCTACTACTTCCATTAGCTCAGATACTCATAAGAACCTTGAAAAGTAGAAGTCATTATTCCAATTTTACAGATGCAGAAACTGAGGCTCACAGAGATGAAGTAACTTGCTCAGGATCACTAAACTAGAATTTAAATGTAGGTGTATTAGATGCTTAAGCCTGTGGTCCCATAAGGTCTTTGCAAAAAGGAAAAACTAGTCATAATAAGGATATGGAGGTGTCTCGTAAATCCAAAGGTTGTAGGGCAGCTGATGTAAGAAAGAAGGACCTATCAGTAACCCTGGCAGTTCTTTCTTTCCATCATCAACTCAACTTCTCTCTGAATTCTTCTCTCCTCCTCTACAAAATCATCTTCTCTTATCCCTGATTCCCAAAGTGGATACAGATGGCCATGACATTGTTACTAAATGTGTAAGTTTCAAGTTCACCCATTTAAAGAGAGAGTGTCTGAAAAAATAAAAAGTAAAATTTAAAAAAAAAGAGAAATGTCTGGCTTTCTCTGGATTCCAGTTCTCAAATTTCAAAAAAGAAAATGTGTTTAGGCCAGCAGCCACCCTCATTCAATCAACAGTGAGGAGAAAGATATTGGTAGCATGAAGAACTACATGGTAGCACACAGAGACAAAGGGAACGCAGGGGGTTGAGGGCTAAGCAAATAACACATATCTAAAAACATCTCTCCGGTTCACTGAATTCAAGAGCTGATAAGGTTCTTATTGCTAAAGGCTGGACTGTACCTGTTCCTGATCAGGATAACTGAGCAAAAGTATAAATTTTGCAAAAAAAAGAATGAAAAAAATTAATTAATCTATCCCATCACTACTCCTCTCTGAAAGACCCTAACTTCATGAACTTTTGAGCTCTAGTATACTAATTTTGCCTGACATTAGAATTACAGAGAAAGGTCATGCATATATCAATTATAAAAAGAAACAAAAAAGCTATAGGGTGCCTGGGAGGCTCAGTCATCAAGCTTCTGCATTCGGCTCAGATCATGGTCCCAGGGTGCTGGGATCGAGCCCCACAAAAGGCTTCCTGCTCCACAGGGGGCCTGCTTCTCCCTCTCCCACTCCCTCTTCTTGTGTTCCCTCTCTCGCTGTGTCTCTGTCAAATAACAAATAAAATCTAAAAAAAAAAAAAAAAAAAAACCTAGGAAAAAAATTAAGGGCTTAGCTATGTTATGCTTGGATATACAAATGAATGAAAAATATGCAAACAAGATAAAAAATTTTATCATCCCTTCCAAATTTCTCTTTCATTAATCAAAGTAATCTAGTTAGTACATGCCATATAGCTATGGCATATCTCAACCTGCTCATTTTCAAGATCAAATTTAAATCTTACAATGCTCTAACTTCTCTAATAAGAATTAATTTGAGAAACAAGGCAGAGGATCATGGGGGAAGAGAAGACAAATGAAACAAGACAAAACCAGAGAGAGAGACAGATCATGAGAGATTCTTAATCAATGTCAGGAAACAAACTGAGGGTTGCTGGAGGGGAGGGGGATGGGAGGGATGGGTTGGCTGGGTGATGGACACTGGGGAGGGTATGTGCTATGGTGAGCACTGTGAATTGTGTAAGACTGATGAATCACAGATCTGTACCCCTGAAACAAATAATACATTATATGTTAAATCAATAAATGCTAAAAAAAAAAAAATTAACTATTCCACATACAGGTACACAGGCACACACGCATTGCAGCAAATATTATACTTAGTGAAGAAACATGGAAAGCATATCCTTGAAGAAGAGGAACAAGAAAAGAACACTCACTAATAGCTCCTGTATTTATTACTGTAATAAAGGTTCTAGTCAGTAGAGTAAAAGAATAAAATGAATTAAAAGTTGTAAGGATTGGAAAGAAAAAAGATACTGTCGTTATTTGTTAAGAAATATGATTGTGTATAGAGAAATTCTAAGAGAATTTATAGATTAAATAGTTGAATTAAAGATAAACAACGCATTTTTTTACACTAAGAACAATTAGCATTTAAGATTAATAGTTAATGGCGCCAGGTGGCTTAGTGGGTTAAGCCTCTGCCTTCGGCTCAGGTCATGGTCTCAGAGTCCTGGGATCAAGCCCTGAGTCAGGCTCTCTGCTCAGCAGGAAGCTGTTTCCCCCTCTTTCTCCGCCTGCCTCTCTGTCTACCTGTGATTCCTCTCTCTCCGCCTGCCTCTCTGCCTACTTGTGATCTCTCTCTCTCTGTGTCAAATAAATAAAATCTTTTTTTAAAAAGATTAATGTTTAAAAAGCAACCACATGACTTCTCTTTCTAGCATTACAGCTATCAAAAAGACCTTAGGGAGCCTCATTAATTCAGAACAATTATATTGCTGAATGGGGCACATTCTCAAGGCATCACTGGTCTCATAAGTTATAGGAACTCAAAGGAGGATTTCACTGTCCACCAAAGGTTTTTGGTGGACAGTGAAATCCTCCTTTGAGTTTTTAGCTGAGATCAGAGCAATAGAGAGAGAGGAAGTACAATGTATCCTAAAAGAAAAGCGAGTTGAGATACTCCTATCAAGATACTAAGACTTGGGCCAGCAAACAAAGAAGTAGAGCCTGGGACTTCTGTGAAAAACTAACACCTCTCAAGAATGGTGACAGACTGGGTACAGCTCTTGACTACAGAAAATAAAATGTCTTTTAAGGAAGTATATCCACAAATTAGGTCTAAAGGAGTCCCACAGATGAAAATCAAAACGTGGGGTGCACAGGAAAAGATCACTAAGCACACTTGAAGGGGAGACACTATGAATGAAAGACAAACAAAAAAACAAACAAACAAAAACAAAAAGCAAAAGTGAGGGTTAGACCCTCAAAGTATGTAAACACTGGTACTTTCAGATACAGAATACAGAGCATCTATGGCCAAAAATGTTTCAAGAAATAAGAGTACTGTTTCAATGATAAGAAAGCAACAAGAGGATATCAAGAATCAGCAGATAAATTTGAAAGAAAAATAAACTGAACTTGATGTTAAAATAAGGTTGTTGAAATAAAACACTTAATGGATGGGTTAAAAAGCAGAGAATCATGCTGACCGAAGGGAGAATTCATGACATGGAAAATGCATACAAAGAAATTACCAAAAATTTAAAGACAAGATGGAGGATATGAAAGAGGTATGCAGAGGTACACAGGAGTGAATAATTGAGTTTAAGATATATTCAAGTGGAATACCAGTGAGGAAAAATAAAGAAAATGGAACAAAGGAAATTTTAAAGAGAGAAAGGTTGTGAATTTTCCAGGACGATGAAAAGCGTGATTCCAACAAAGAACTACAACATATCCCAAGCCAGGTACATGAAGAGAGACCCATTCCTAGACACATTATAGTGAAATTACAGAATACCAAAGACAAAGAGAATATTTTAAGAGAAATCAGTGAGAAAGGACTAGAACAATTACAAAGGAACAGCAACAGACATCTCAGTACTCACAGTAGATACAAGACGACAGTAGAATAATGCTTCAGAATGATGAGAAAATTATTTTCAATCCAGGATTGCATATTCAACAAAATTATCTTTTAAGAGTAGTGGTTAAGTAAATATATTTATAAATCCACAAAAACTGAGAATCTTCCTATGCAAAACCCTGTATCTAAGAAGTACTAAATGTATGTCCTTCAGAAAGAAGGAAAATAATCCCCAAAAGGAGATTTGGGATACAAAAATAAATGGCAGGCAAATAAAAGGTAAACACAGTTATAATCCAAACAAATAATATTTATGTAAAATAATACCAATGATAATGATGACATAATTTATGGTATTTAAAACAAAAAAAAAGTAAAACTACACTATTAAACAATGACAGCATAAGATTCTTGAGGATTAAGATTAAAAATTCTGAAAACAATGACTTGTTGGAGAGTAGATTAAGGTATTATTTAACTATAGAAATAAATAGCAATGAAAGTGAGATCAACCAGAAAAAAAAAAGCAAAGAAGAAAAATGAAGCAAGGAAAGAACAAGACAAATAGAAAACAGAAAGACAATGACTGAAATATGTCTGAAGGGGAGGGAGTCAAGATGGTGGAGAAGTAGCAGCTGAGACTACATCAGGTAGCAGGAGATCAGCCAGATAGCTTATCAAACCATTGCGAACACCTACAAATCCAACGGGAGATCGAAGAGAGGAAGAACAGCAATTCTGGAAACAGATAATTGGCCACTTTCTGGAAAGTAGGACTGGCAGAGAAGTGAATCGAAAGCAACGGGAGGATAGACGGCAGGGGAGGGGCCTGCTCCCGGCAAGCGGCGGAGCAACGGAGCACTAAACCGGGACTTTTAAAAGTTTGCTCCATGGAGGGACATCGCTCCAGAGGCTAAACCGGGGTGAAGCCCACGTGGGGTCAGCATGGCCCCAGGCCCCGCAGGGTCACAGAAGAATCGGGGGTGTCTGAGTGTCGCAGAGCTAGCAGGTATTGGAGTGGGGAAGCCGGCTACAGAGACAGAGCCGAGGAGTGAGCTCTCAGCTCGGGGTTACCTTGAACCGGTCGCAGGCTGGGTGAGCTCGGAGCGCAGGCAGAGGCAAGGGAGATGGGAGTGGCCGGGGCTTTTCTCTGAGGGCGCACTAGGAGTGGGGCCCCGAATCTCAGCTCTTCCGGGCCGGAGACTAGGAGGCCGCCATTTTCATTCCCGTCCTCTGGACTCTACGGAAAGCGCTCAGGGAACCAAAGCTCCCGAAAGTGAACCCGAGTGGATTACTTAGCCCGGCCCCTGGTAAGGGCAGCACAGCTCTGCCTTGGGCAAAGACACTTGAGAATCACTACAACAGGCCCCTCCTCCAGAAGATGAAAAGAAATCCAGCCAAGACGAAGTTCACTTAACAAGGAGAGCAGCGGAACTCCAGAGGAGGAGAAAGCAAAGCACGGAATTCCGGGCTTTCTCCCCATGATTCCTTAGTCTTACAGTTAATTCAATTTTTTATTTTTTTTTTCTTTTTCTCTTTTTCTGCTAAATTTTTTTTAACTTTTACCCTTTTCTTTTTTTAACATTTTTTAACTAGTTTATCTTAACAATACCTTTTCCAAAAAAAAAATAATAATCTTTTTTGAACCTTCATTATTACAGTCATATTTTATCCTTCATAGTATTTAACTTTACTTTTGTATTCACATAAGGGTTTTTTATTCTAAAAAATTTGGGGTACAACTTCCTCTAGTGGATCAAAAGAACCCTAAATCTAGCTCCAGGCTTGTTCTAGTCTCCAGCCTGAGCAAATTCTCTCCACTTTCTTTTTCTTTATTCTCCCAATCAACTTAATCAACTCCCTTTTTTTAAGACATTAAAAAAATTTTTGTTTTTCATCTTTATAGGCATATTCCATCCCTTCACTATGTTTACTCTTATATACATTTTTCATTCTTTAAAATTTGGGAGGTACTTTCTTCTAAGAGACCAAAATACCCCACAATTAAGAGGGTGACCCTGTTCTAGTCACGAGGCTAATATATATATATTTTTTTTCTTTTTTATATTTTTTCTTTATTTGTTTTCTTTTTCTTTTTTTTTTTCTGAACTTCTTTTTATCCCCTTTCT
>PISX010033187.1:0-15363 GCA_004024625.1 Mellivora capensis | reverse complement strand
GGAGTATTATGCCTCCATCAGAAAGGATGAATACCCAACTTTTGTAGCAACATGGACGGGACTGGAAGAGATTATGCTGAGTGAAATAAGTCAAGCAGAGAGAGTCAATTATCATATGGTTTCACTTATTTGTGAAGCATAACAAATAACACGGAGGACATGGGGAGATGGAGAGGAGAAGGGAGTTGAGGGAAATTGGGGGGGAGATGAACCATGAGAGACTATGGGCTCTGAAAAACCACCTGGGGGTTTTGAAGGGGCGGAGGGTGGGAGGTTGGGGGAGCCAGGTGGTGGGTTTTATGGAGGGCACGCATTGCATGGAACACTGGGCGTGTTGTAAAACTATGAATTCTGTTACGCTGAAAAGAAATGAAATTAATAAAAAAAATTTTGAAAAAAAAGGAAAGAAAAAGTTAATGAAAAACTATATTAATCAATATAGTGTGGCACTAATATAAGAACAGACGCATAAACCAAATGAATAAAATTTAAAGTCCAGAATCAAACCCATATATCTGTGGCAAAACATTTTTCAACACAGGCATCAAGAACATTCAATTGTGAAAGAATAATGCTTATAAAAATGGTGTGGAACCAACTGCGTATCCACATGCAAAATAAAGGTGTACTCTTGCTTCACACCATATGCAAAAACTTAAAGTGGCTCAAAGACATAAATCTGGTAGCTAGGAGGAGTGAAAATTGAAGAGTAGTAGGAGGTCCTTATGTCTACCTAATCTCTTGAACACTGCTAGATAATTATCAAGTCATTCTGAGCATATAGGAATTCAGTCTGAGTACTGAGAGAACAAACTGCACATTAGAGGGAGAAAAGAGGTCACATGGTAGAAGATAAGAGATGTGTTGATGTTATTTGGGAAGAAAAAAGAATACAATGTGCTACAAAGCGGAGGGAGACATGATCATGGAGAGATGCTGGGATAAAGCAGCACACAGGTAGTTGCACAAGAAAAACACTTCCCCAAACCACTGACTGGGAAAATGAGAGGAGCTGATTATTTCAGGATTTTTCAAGCAGTAGAAATTGAAGTCTGAAGTTTTAGAATTCTGCATCTTCTCTGGGGTCAAGCCTGACAAGCATAGCAGTTCTTCTGTGGAGAAGGATGGCAGAGGCCCAGAAGCAGAGTACTCTGAGGATCCCCTGGGTTGTGTTAAGACAGTTCCCTTTCCTGGAGTGCATTTAGGAGAGGCTACACTGCCTATGAGAGGACAAAAATGCTGGTGAGTGCCACTGAGCTGTTGATTCATTAACATACAGAGAGGCCTGCTCAAGACAGCTAACTTGGATGGTACCCTTTACCATAAACTCCAAGCCCCTGCGTGGTCATGCAACTGCTTTTCTGGGACAAACCAATACTAGCCACAGTATGGTGAGACACCCCTTGAAGGATCAGTTCGGGTCTGCACCAAGACAGATCCCTAAAATTTGGAGTTTTAAAACCCAGCTTTCACCTAAGATAGAGCACAGGATCACTGCACACTGGGCCTGCAGATGGCTCACAGACAGGGGGAGGCAAGGATTTGACTGAAGCTTGGGATACAAGAGAGGAGATTGTTTGCTTTTCTGTGAGGGCTTTCAAGAACAGTGGCAGCCAAAAACACCCCTCTTTGGGGAAGTAAGTGGGCTGAAGTTATTCACCCTTCCCATCAGGAAAGTTGTACTTTAGTGAGTGCCTCATTGAATATACTGGAGGCTTGAGCCACTTACACCAGCCCCTCCCCCTACACTCTGCTGGTGACTTTTTTAATATGGCAAATGTGATTGAGAGCCAGAGAAGCAGCAGCTCTCTCCCCCAGAAAACTACCCAAAACCCCTGCACACACCAAGTCTACTGATCATAGAATGCCACAAAGCTTCAGCCCTAGTGGTAATTGGATCTGGAACAGGCTTTCCTAACACACAGAAGACAGAGACCTAAACAAAATGGCAAGATGAAGAAATTCATCCCACAAGAAAGAACAAGAACAGGTCACATCCAGTGATCTAATCAAAATAGATATCAGTAATATGCTTGAACCAGAATTTTAAACAACAATCATAAGAATACTACCTGGGCTTAAGAAAAACACTGAAGAAACCAGAGTAACCCTTAATGCAGAGATAAAAGACCTAAAACTTGTCAGGATAATTTTTTTAAAAAAGCTATAACCAAGATACAAAAGTGACTGGATGTAATGACCACAAGAATGGAAGAAGGAAAAGAACAAGTAAGTAATATAGAAGATTATGGAAATTATGGAAAATAATAAAGCTGAAAAGAAGAGGGAAAGAAAAATACTGGATCACAAATGTAGACTAAGAAAACTCAGTGATTCCATAAAGTATAATAACATTTCTATCATAGAAGTCACAGAAGAAGAAGAGAGTGAAAAGGAGACAGAGGGTTTATTTGAGGAAATTTTAGTTAAAGACTTACTTCATCTGGGGAAAGAAATAGACATCGAAATCCAGGAGGCACAGAGAACTCCCATTAAAATCAGCAAAAACTAGCCAATATCAACACATATCATAGTAAAATGTGCAACGTATGTAGATAAAGATTTCTGAAAGCAGTATGGAAAAAGAAATCCCATTTTTTTGTTTACTTTTGTTGTATTTTTACTGTTTACTTCTAGCTTTGTAACATTCTCATTAGATAATGTGAGCTATCAGTTCTCCCTTGGGAATTTCTTAATGTGTATGTGTGTATATGTGTCTGTGTGTGTGTGTGGCAAAGAACAGGATCAATTTTTGTAAATTGTTCAGAAACAAGATATGAATGTGTATTCTTTTGCTTTATAGCATATAATTCTATGTAGTGGTCAAAATATTAGGTCAAGCTTCTTAACTATATTATTCAAATCTATTGTCTTGGCACCGGGTATTGTATGAGAGTGATGAATCACTAAATTCTACACCTGAAACTAATATTACTCTCTATTTTAACTAGCTGGAATTTAAATAAAAACTAGGGGGGTGTGGCAGAAAGGAAAATAACCTACAAGGGAAGACAAATCAGGTTAGCAGCAGATCTCTAATAGAAACCTGGCAAGTCAGATATAAGTTGCATGATATATCCAACATATGGAAAGAAAAATAATTGCAACCAAGAACACTTTTTTTTCAGCAGGGCAATCATTCAGAATAGAAGGAGAGAGAGAATTTCCCAGACAAACAAAAACTAAAGGAGTTTGTGAACACTGAACCAGTGCTACAAGAAATACCAAAGAGAGTTCTTTGAATGGGAAAGAAAGAACAAAGGTAACAAAGATTAGGAAGGAATAGAGAAAAACTCCAGAAACAATGACTTTACAGATAATACAACGGTACATATTCATATTTATCAATAATCACTCTGAACGTAAATGGACTAAATGCTCCCGTTAAAAGACACAGGGTATCAAAATGGATTAAAAAATAAAGACCATTTAAACTATGAATTCTGTTATGCTGAAAAGAAATTAAAACAAAAAAAAAGAAACAGGAAAATAAAGAAAAGACCATTTATATGCTGCCTACAAGAGACTCACCTTAGACCTAAAGACACTAGCAGGTTGAAAGCAAGGGGATGGAGAACCATCTAGTACACTAATTGATGCCAAAAGAAAGCCAGAGTAGGCATACTTATATCAGACAAACCAGACTTTAAAACAAAGACTGTAATAAGAGATGAAGAAAGGCACTATATCATAATAAAGGGCTCTATCCAATAAGATCAAACAATTGTAAATATGTATTGTCCCAATGTAGGAGCATGCAAATATATAAAGCAAATAATAGCAAACATAAAGAAACACATTGATAATAATACAATAATAGTAGGGGACTTTAACACACACACACACACACACACACACACACACAAACACACACATTTACAGCAGATCATCTAAGCAGAAAAACAACAAGGAAACTGTGGCTTTGAATGATACACTGAACCAGGTGGACTTAACGTATATATTCAGAATACTTCATCCTAAAGCAGTAGAATGCACATTATTTTCAAGTGCACATATGACATTCTCCAGAATAGATCACATACTAGATCACAAATCAGCCCTCAACAAGTACAAAAAGATAGAAATCATACCATGTGTTTTTTGACCACAATGCTATGAAACTTGAAGTCAACCACAAGAAACAATTGGGAAAAAACAAAAATACGTGGAAATTAAAAAAATCCTACTAAAGAACGAATGGGCTAACCAGGAAATTAAAGAAGAAATTAAAAAAAAATGGAAGCAAAGGGAAATGAAAATATGATCATCAAAATCTTGGAAGGCAGCTAGTACATAGCATTATGGGTCTACTTCAAGAAGCAAGAAAAGCCTCATATACACAATATAACCTTATGCTTAAGTGAGCTAGAGAAGGCACAGCAAATAAATCCTAAAGCCAGCAGATTAAGTGAAATAATAAAGATTAGAGCAGAAATAAATGATATAAATACAAAAACACCCACAGAAGAGATCAATGAAACTAAGAGCTAATTCTTCAAAAGAATTAATAAAATTGATAAACCCTTAGCCAGACTTGTCAAAAAGAAAAAAAAAAAAAAGAAAGGACACAAATAAATAGTCACACATGAGAGAGGAGAAATAACAACCAACACCACAGAAATACAATTATAAGAAAATATGAAAAAATTATATGCCAATAAATTGAACAATCTAGAAGAAATAGATTCCTAGAAACATGCAAACCAGAAAAACTGAAACTGGAAGAAGTAGAAAATTTGAATAGACCTGTAACCACCAAAGAAAATGAATCAATAAACAGAAATTACCAAAAATGAGAGTCCGGACCAGATGGTGTTCCAGGGTGATTCCAGCAGATCTTTAAAGAAGAGTTAATACATCATCTTCCTAAACTGTTCCAAAATATAGAAATGTAAGGAAAATGTCCAAACTCATTCTATGAGGCCAGCAGCACCTTGATTCCAAAATCAGACATAGATCTCACTAAAAAGGAGAATTACAGGCTGGTTTCCATGATGAACAATGATACAAAAATCTCGACAAGCTACTAGCAAATCAAATGCAGCATTATCTTAAAAGAATTATTCCCCACTATTGAGTGGGATTTATTCCTGGTCTACAGGGGTGATTCAAAATTTGAAAATCAGTTGATGTGATATACCACATTAATAAAAGAAAGAATAAGAAGTATGTGATCCTCTCAATAGATACAGAAAAAAAAAAAAAAAAAAAACATTTGACAAGGTACAGGCTCCTTTCTTGATACAAATCCTCAACAACATAGGGATAGAGGGACCATAACTTAACATCATAAAGGCCATATATGAAAGACCCACAGCTAATATCATCCTCAGTGGAGAAAAATAAAGTTTTCCTCCATTGTCTAGAACAAGCCAAGGACGTCCACTCTCACCATTGTTAATTAACATACTACTTGAAGTCCTAGCCTCAGCTGTCAGAAAACAAAAACAAATAAGATGAATCCAAATTGGCAAGGAAGAAGTCAAACTTTCACTATTCACAGATGACATGATACTCTATGTAGGAAACCCAAAAGACTCCACCAAAAAAACCACTAGAACTGATAAAATAATTCAGCAAAGCCTTATGACACAAAATCAATGTACAGAAATCTGTTGCAGTTCTATATAGTAACAATGAGGCAGCAGGAAGAGAAATCAAGGAATAGATCCCATTTACAATTGCTCTAAAAACCATAAGTTACCTAGGAGTAAACCTAACCCAAGAGGTAAAATTTCTGTACCCTGGTAACTATAAAATATATATGAAAGAAACTGAAGAGGACACAAGGAAATGGAAAAAACAGGGGCACCTGGGTGGTGTCTGCTTTCAGATCAGGTCATGATCCCAGGGTCCAGAAATCGAGTCCCATGTTGGGCTCCCCACTCAGCAAGTCTACTTCTCCCTCTCCCTCTGCCTGATGATCCCTTTGCTGTGCTCTCTCTTTCTGTCAAATAAATAAATAAATAAATAAATAAATATCTTTAAAAAAAATGAAAAATCATGTTGTGCTCATGGACCGGAACAAATCCATTTTTTTAAACAAATATTGTTAAAATATCTGCACTATAAGGTAATTTATGCTTTTAATGTGTCCCTATCAAAATACTACCAGCATTTTTCACAGAACTAGAACAAACCATCCTAAAATTTGTATGGGATGACAAAAGGCCTTGAATAGCCAAAACAACCTTGAAACAGAAAACCAAAACTGAACACATCACAATTCCAGACTTCAAGCTATATTATAAAGGTGTAGTTGCCAAGACAGTAGGCTACTAGCACAAAAACAGACACATAGATAAATGGAACAGAATAAGGAACCCAGAAATGGACTTACAACTATATGGTCAACTAATCTTTAACAAAGCAGGAAAGAATATCCAATGGAAAAAAGACATTCCCTTTAACAAATGGTGTTGAGAAAACTGGCCAACAACATGCAAAAAAATGAAATGGAACCACTTTCCTACACCATACACAAACATAAATTCAAAATGGGTGAAATACCTGAATGGGAGGCAGGAAACCATCAAACTCCCAGAGAACATCACAGGCAGCAACCTCTTAGACCTTGGTCATAGCAACTTCTTACTAGATGTGTCTTCAGAAGCAAGGGAAACAAAAGAAAAAAATGAACTATTGGGACCTCAGCAAGATAAAATCTTCTGTACAGTGAAGGAAACAATTAACATAACCAAAAGTCAACCTGCAGAGTAGAAGATATTTGCACATGACATATATGATAAAATTTTAGTATCCAAAATCTATAAATAGCTTATCAAATCCAACACTCAAAAAACCAAACAATTAAGTGAAGAAATGGGCAGAAGCCATAAATAGACATTTCTCCACATAAGACATCCAGATGGCCAACAGACACATGAAAAGATGCTCAACATCACTCATCATCAGAGAAATAAAATCAAAACCACAATGAGATATCATCTTATGCCAGTTAGAATGGCTAAAATTAACAACTCAGGAAACAGCAGCTGTTGATAAGGATGTGGATAAGAGGAAACCCTCTTACAATGTTGCTAGGAATGCAGACTGGTGCAGCCACTCTGGAAAAACGTATTATGGAAGTTCCTCAAAAATTAAAAATCGAACTAACCTCTGACCAAGCAATTTTACTGTAAGGGTACAAAAATACTGATCTGAAGGGGCACATGCACCCTGATGTTTACTGCAGGATTGTCAACAACAGCAAAATTATGGAAAGAGCCCAAAAAGTCAAGGAACTGATGAATGGATAAAGAAGAGCTGATGTATATATACAATGCAATATTACTCAGCCATCCAAAGAGTGAAGTCTTGTCAATTGTAATGATGTAGACTGATAACAAGAATTTAATGAAAATTTTGAAACAAACAAAACAAAGACCTAAATCTAAGAGCTAAAATTATAAGACTCTGAAGAAAATTTAGGGGTAAGTCTGTTGCCTTGGATCAGTCAGTGATTTCTTAGGTACTATAACAAAAAACAGAAGAAACAAAAGAAAAAATAGATAAGCTGGACTTTATCAAAACTAAAAACTTTCATGCATTAGGGGCACCTGTGTGGCTCAATGGGTTAGGCCTCTGCTTCGGCTCAGGTCATGGTCTCGGGGTCCTGGGATCAAGCCCCATATCGGGCTCTCTGCTGAGCAGAGAGTCTGCTTCCCCCTCTCTCTCTGCCTGCCTCTCTGCCTATTTGTGATCTCTGTCTGTCAAGTAAATAAAAAATATTAAAAAAAATAAAAACTTTCATGCATTAAAGGATACCATCAAGAAAATGGAAAAAAACAACCAGCAGATTGAGAAAAAATATTAGCAAATCACATTTCTGATAATGAACTTATAACCAGAATATATAAATAATACAACTCAACAATATAGACACAAACAATCCAATTTTTTAAGATTTATTTATTTATTTATTTATTTATTTATTTATTTATTTTGACAGAGAGGAGAGATCACAAGTAGGCAGAGAGGCAGGTAGAGAGAGAAGGGGAAAGAGGCTCCCTGCTGAGCAGAGAGCCTGATGCAGAGCTCGATCCCAGGACCCCGAGATCATGACTGAGCCAAAGGCAGAGGCTCAACCCACTGAGCCACCCAGGTGCCTCAACAATCCAATTTTTTAAAAGAGCAAAGGATTTATCTCCAAAGAAGTTTTTCAGATATTCAGTAAGAACATTAAAAGATGATTAACATCATTAATCATTAGGGAAATGTGAATCAAAAGCACATGATACCACTTCATATCCACTAGGATGACTAAAACAATGAAAAAAAAAAACCCAGCATTATTGGCAAGTATGTGATGTTGGAACCTTAATTCATTATGAGTGGGTATGTGAAATGGGACAACCATTGTAGAAAACCTTTTGTGGCTCCTCAGAAAATTTAAAATAGTGTTACTGTATGATCCAGCAATTCCATATATACATGAGAACTAAAACCATAGGAACACACACACACACACACACACACACACTTGTACATAAATATTCATAAATACATTATTCGAAATAAAATGTGGAAACAACTCAAACCTCCATCAACTAATGAATGGTCAAACTAAATGTGCTATAGCCATACAATGAAATATTATTAGCCATAAAAGGAATGAATTGGTGGAAAATGCTACCCATAGATGAACCTTGAAAGCATTATCCTAAGTAAAAGAAGCCAGACACAAAATGTCTCATAATATAGGATTCCATTTTATATGAAATGTTCAGAATAAGCAAATCCATAGAGAGAGAGAATAGTTTAATGGTCATCAGGGATAGTGGCGGGTGGAGTTGAGTAGTATGGCATTTCTTTTGGGGTGAGAAAATGTTCTGGAATTAGATTGTACTGATGTTTGTACAGTAATGTGAACATACTCAAAGCCATTGAATTTTGTCTTTTAAAATATTAAAAATGGATTTTTTAAAAAATTATGTTTATTTATTTGAGAGAAAGAGAGTGCAAGCACAAATGAGGGTAGGGGTAGAGGGAGGAGGAGAAGCAGACTCCCTGATGAGCAGGGAGAGAGACCCAGGGCTCAATCCCAGGACTCTGAAATCATGACCTGAGCCAAAGTCAGATGCTTAACTGACTGAGGCACCCAGGTATCCCAAAATGGATCTTGCATGATGTGAATAATGGCTCTAGTCTAAGATGGCAATGTAGGAAGACCCTGAACTCACTTCCTCCATGGAACACACCAAATTATACCTATTTATAGTGTATTCATCCTGAAGAAGAATTGAGAACCAACAGAACAGCTTCTGCACAACAAAAGATAGAGAAAAGGTTAAAACAGAGCAGCAAGAGAGATAGACACAGTAATGAAGGGAACTAGAACTTCTGACTCCAAACTGCAGTGGGGAGGAATAGCACTGTGGGACCTTGAACATATTTTTCTGTCCTTGGGTACAGAAAGAAAAGTCATGGTTTAAGAAGCAGCTAGCCTATTAAAGACCCAGCCCTAGAACCAGGACCTGGGGAAAAGAGCTGCTAGAGCTCTGGATCAGAGGAACTGGAAAGCCACATGGATTGCACACTCCCTTTCACCTGGAAAGCACAGACCAAACCAGGATCTGGATGTCATAGCCAGCTTGCCATTTAACAAGCCCCGTTAAATGGTCCCCTAGCCCACATCAGCTCCAGTAGCACTGGGACATAGAAAAAAAAAAAGTAGCAGTATAAAAGAGCAACTAACAAATTAAAGATCCAGCCCTAGAACTCTGCTTAATGGTGAGTAGGGAGGAGGAGCTGCTGGAACTCTCCCTAGGTGGAAGGGACTGAAGGACAGTCTATGCTTCCCCTCCACTGAAAGCATAGACCAGTGCATAGTCTGGGTGCCTTAACCAGTGTGCTGTCTCAGCGAGCCTTAAGTACCGAGGTCACACCAGTTCTGGCCCTCCCACCAAACTGGCCACAGGATGGTGCAGTGGGGAATACTCATGGTTAGCACTCACCTTTCAAAGTTATTACCTTTACAAAAGGAATCAATCTAAATTTTAGTTGAAACAGTCAACTTATATCATCATTTAAAATATAATTTAGCAGAAATTTAGTCTTTTTCAGAATTTAAGGAATATTTTTGTTGCTTATAGTAAGGTATAAACTCTTTGCAATTATCAAGATACAAGTTGGATCTGATCAGCTAATTAAATCCTTCTACTGTTGTCAAACTTTTCATGTTATTGCCATTTTTCTTGATTTCTATTTCATTTACTTGGAGCATTCCTTAAAAATTCTGTTTAAGTCAGATAAAAGTATTGCTGATGAACATTTCTAAAAATACAATGGAGTATTTCATTGTGTTACCTAACCATGAGAAATATTGGGTTAGGTATCTTTTTGGTATTTTTCCTGGGTCTATGGGAAAGTCTTACAGAAAGAAACAAAAAAATGTTGAATTGAATATGTGTACTCTTAATACTTGAGATTTCTTCTGTCAAAAAGGGTATAATTTTGTGCGACCATATTCACATTTTTTGTAAGATGAATTTCGTTCATCTGGGTTTGGAATCAGACTGTTAACCCATGTTCATATGCCACAAAGTAGCTAACAGATGTTAATACCTCTTTGGCTGCATTCAAGCTAGTAGCCCATGCCCAAAAGAAAAGAAAGAGATCCTGGGATCGAGCCCCACATCTGGCTCCCTGCTCAGCAGAGAGCCTGCATCCCCCTCTCTCTCTGCCTGCCTCTCTACTGACTTGTGACCACTCTCTCTCTCTCTGTGACAAATAAATTTTTAAAATCCTAAAAAAAATAAAAGAAAAGAGAAAGAAAGCTTTTCCCATTCTCAATCTCTCAGCCCTTCACTTCACCTATGGGGTTACTGATTTCAAATAAAGTATCCAATCAAAACTTCTTAGTACTAATATCCTAAATATTTCCTTAATATAACATGTGTTTTCACATTTAAAGCTGTTTTTTTTTTCTGAACAATGCCTCCTAAATAATACTGTGGTTCCAACCAAGATCAGTTCTTTGCTGTTGAATTCTAATGGATATGTGAATTTCATACAGATTTTAAGCTGTAACTATTACTAGACTATCTCCTTAAAAATATCTAAGTGAGGCTATCAACGAGACATAGTATCAATTGGAGGCAATAACTTTTAAAATATTTGAAATTTTGAGTTACTCTGAAAGGGAGCTTAACAGTAATCTGCAGTAGCCCCCTTCCTTAACCATAAGGATTGTTTCTTTATACCTAGTGGATGCCTAAAACTATAGACAGTACTGAGCCCTATATATGCAATTTTTTTCTATACATAAATTTCATAATGTTTAAATTAGAGTAAGAAACTAACAATAATTAATAATCAAATAGAACAATTATAACCACATGTTGTAATAAAAGTATGTGAATGTGGTCTCCTTCTTCTTTCAAAATATTTTATTGTACCGTATTCACCTTTCTTCTTGTGATGATGTGAGATGATAGAATATCGAAATGAGATGAGTGAGATAAATGGCATATGGAGTGACTAGTGTTATGCTACTGTTCACCTTCTGACATCAGAAGAAGTATTATCTATTTGTAGATTGACTGCAGGAAACTGAAACCTTGGAAAGCAAAACCATCAACAAGTGGGGACTACCACAGAATGATCTTTTCTCTAGAAGCTGAGTAACTTGCCCAAGACCAGAAGGTTTCCTAGTTGCATAAGCATAATTGAGATTACAGAGAATCCAATTAGTACCTCATTGTATAAGCAGAATGCCTGTTTCTCCTCATAAAGCTCTGAAATCATCCCTTTTTTTTACAATGCAATACTTCCCTTCTCAGCTAGCAAAAGTATTTATTTCAACAAACTTTAACTAACATTAAATTTCAAAACTAATTTTAAACATATCTCTTCCTTCCTATGATTTCTAGTTGAATTCAGTCTAATCTGTGATTTCTTGTATAGGAATATCTAGGTCAGCATCAAGTCATTTGATATTATTTCTATTTTATTAAGAAATAGACCAGAAAAGTTAAATAAAATAAAAGAAATAGATCAGATAATTTTAGTAATCTAAGATGTCACTCTTGAAAGAGTGGGAGCTGGTCATGGAATTCATGTCTTCTGATACTCACTTGCAGCTCTTTGCACTAAAATTGTCAGTCTGAGAGGTCTTAGCATTCATCATTTCTTCCAACTTTGGCTGTCTGGTAGTCATTGTGTCAAGGAGTTGTGAAATATCAGAATTTCCTTGTACTCTATACTCCATACTCATGGGATTTCAGGGACATTAGTAATAAGCTCTGCTCTCACTACAGAGTAAGACAGCAAACATTAGAAATAGTGAGTGAGGGACGCCTGGGTGGCTCAGTTGGTTAAGCGGCTGCCTTTGGCTCAGGTCATGATCCCAGCGTCCTGGGATCGAGTCCCGCATCAGGCTCCTTGCTTGACAGGGAGCCTGCTTCTCCCTCTGCCTCTGCCTGCCACTCTGTCTGCCTGTGCTTGCTCTCTCTCTCTCTCTCTCTGACAAATAAATTTTAAAAATCTTAAAAAATTAAGAAATAGTGAGTGATGGAATAAAAGCTGGTAAAGTGCTTTGATGGCAAAGGTTACGCAAGCGTGAAGGAAGACTCTTCTCACACATTTTGTCAATGGGAAAGAGGAAAATTTGAAGTGCAATTTAATGGCCAAACAGAAGTCATAAGCTGACCAAAACAGTCTGGATCTTAGTATCCTTTAATGGGAGTATAAATTATTACTGTGGAGTAGTGATCTTTTTATCCAAGAAATGATGAACAATTCTGTGTACATTTGCCTGAATTATTATGCACTGGTGCTGACATAAAAAATGTCATTTTTTACAAGTACATTTTTACAGTACTTGATCAAAACTTATGGCACATGAATGAAAGTTTTAACTGAATCTGTGGCAAAGGAATAAACTTATTAAATAAACAAATATCAATTGCCTTAATTTGGGGACATCTCATAGACGCCTTCTTCAGTTAAGTAGGTTTAAATACCCCAGATCATTGGTGTACACTCATCAAACGGGTAGACTCAGTGGCCTACAGAACAGCTATTTGCATCCTCAGTATTAAAGCACTCTCACTTTGCTTTCTGAAAAACAATTTTGAAAGACTTTAATTTTTGTACTTGTTAATAAAAATATTCTAGAAAATAAACACAAAACTTGATTCACTTATGTTCTTAATGTGTATCTCATTGTGGTTTTAATTTACACCATGAATATTAATGAGTTCAAAATCATTTCCATATGCTTATTAGTCATTTGTATTTCTTCTTTCTAAAACTCCATTTCAAATATCTTGTTGATTTTCTCAATTTTTTTAAATCTCATTCTTACTGGTTTGTAGTTCTTTATATTTCCTGGATACTAGTCTTTGTCAGTCTTTTCTACTGCAGATATCTTCTACCTTCTATACCTTGACATTTTATTCTTTTGATGGTGTCTTTTGATTAGCAGTTGTTAATTTTATATCCTGTCAACTACATTGAACACATTATATTTATTGACTCTAATATTTTGATGTTTTATTATTTAAGGGACACATGTAAAACATGAGTATCTCTCACAAAACTAGGGGAATATATTGAGTAGAAAGCAATAGTATATTTTCAACGCTACTCCACTGTTAACAACTACCAGATATTTTTCTAGATGTGTGTGTATGTGTGTCTGTGTGCATGCGTATGCATGTGTAAAGAGAAGTAGCATAAAGTAACAGCTAAAAAGCACAACTGTTGGAATCAGATATTTGAATTCAAATATAATCTCCAAGGGTTATCAATTATGTGGCCTTAAGCAACTTGGTTTATCTTTCTCTTTCAGTGTCTTAACTTAAAAATGAAAATAATACTGATATTTATTTAATAGAGTAGCTGTGAAAATAAGCATATGTAAGGCAGCTAAAAGTGTGTAGTCCATAAAACAATAAAAGCTAATATTTATTTAACACTTAGTATGTGTCAAGCAATTTTCATGTGTTAATCTATTTAACCATCACAATTATTGCCTCCATTTTTTATTATTTATTTATTTATTTACTTTTTTTTTTTTTACGTAAAGAAAGGAGTTAAGTAACTTGCCCACAGTCACACTGATAATAAATTGAAGGACTGATTAGTTTATGAAGCCCAAGCAGTCTGGCTTCAGAGTTCACCTTCTCTTTTTTTAATGAAAATGTATATATATATTTAAAGTATACAACACAATAGTGAAATGATTACTACAGTCAAGCTAACATATCTTCTCTCACATATATATGTGCATATATATATATATATATATATATATAAACACACACACACACATATATGTATATATTTTTTTCTTTTGTGATGAAAGCACTTGAAATATACTCTCTTGGTAAATTTCCAGTATTCAATACAATACTACTAACTATAATCATAATGTAATACATTAGATCTGTAGATTTATTTATCCTCCATAACTGCAATTTCTTTTTTTTTAATTTTATTTATGTATTTGACACAGAGAGAGAGAGATCACAAGTAGACAGAGAGGCACGCAGAGAGGGAGGGAGAAGCAGGCTCCCCACTGAGCAGAGAGCCTAATGTGGGGTTCAATCCCAGGACCCTGAGATCATGAACTGAGCTGAAGGCAGAGACTTAACCCACTGAGCCACCCAGGCTCCCATAACTGCAGTTTCTTACTCTTTGACTAATGTCTCCATTTTGCCCACTTTTCTGCCCCTGGTAACCATTATTCTACAGGGTTTACATTCTTAACTATTATTCTATATGATGATCTTGCCCACAAAATTCTTCCGTAGATGTTAATTGATATTACATACATATACAAATACGTACTACAGTGTGTTTTACTACTTAAATGACAAGATACTAAATATATTGTACTGTCAATTGTTTTTTATTGTTATACAACATATTAGCAATCTTTCCATTTTGGTACCTTTTTTAAAAAAAAACAGCTAAGGAATAACATGGAAGACATTAAGAAAAGGAAGGGAAAAAGGAAGGGGGAGAAATCAGAGGGGGAGATGAACCATGAGAGACTGTGGACTCTGAGGAAAAAAACTGAGGGTTTTAGAGGGCGGTGGGGGTGGGGGGGAATGTGTTAGCCTGGTGGTGGGTATTAAGGAGGACACATATTGCATGGAGCACTGGGTGTTATACATAAACAATGAGTCTTGGAACACTAAATCAAAAACTAATGATGTTCTTCCAATCCAGGAGCATGGGACATTTTTCCATTTCTTTGTGTCTTCCTCAATTTCTTTCATGAGTACTTTATAGTTTTCTGAGTACAGATTTTTAGCCTCTTTGGTTAGGTTTATTCCTAGGTATCTTATAGTTTTGGGTGCAATTGTAAATGGGATTGACTCCTTAATTTCTCTTTCTTCTGTCTTGTTGTTG
>PISX010033185.1:0-15362 GCA_004024625.1 Mellivora capensis | reverse complement strand
ACAGATGTGGTGAAAAGAAGGGCCATCTGTACCCCAATGTTTATAGCAGCAATGGCCACGGTCGCCAAACTGTGGAAAGAACCAAGATGCCCTTCAACAGACGAATGGATAAAGAAGATGTGGTCCATATACACTATGGAGTATTATGCCTCCATCAGAAAGGATGAAAACCCGACTTTTGTAGCAACATGGACGGGACGGGACTGGAAGAGATTATGCTGAGTGAAATAAGTCAAGCAGAGAGAGTCAATTATCATATGGTTTCACTTATTTGCGGAGCATAACAAATAACACGGAGGACATGGGGAGATGGAGAGGAGAAGGGAGTTGAGGGAAATTGGGGGGGAGATGAACCATGAAAGACTATGGACTCTGAAAAATAACCTGAGGGTTTTGAAGGGGCGGGGGGTGGGAGGTTGGGGGAGCCAGGTGGTAGGTATTATGGAGGGCACGCATTGCATGGAGCACTGGGTGTGGTGTAAAACTATGAATTCTATTAGACTGAAAAGAAATAAAAAACAAACAAACAAAAAACCACAAATTGGATGCTATGGTGTTCATCACTACAGGGTTCTCATTATGTCTAGGACTTTCCAGTTTTAAAAGCTAGTAAATAGCTATTTTATTATATATAATTAGATATCATTATTATAAATTGCCCCTTCTTCTTTAACCAGCATCCTCATTTGCCCTTTTCTTCTAATTATTCTCTAAGACACCCAGCTTCTGCCATTACACCAAGATGTCTTGCTTTCCTTAGAATTCTGAATTTAGTACATGCCCTTTCCCCTACTAAGAATGCTTTTCTCTATTCATTTGCATAATCTAGTCACACTGTAAAGGTTTAACTCTGATGTCGATTAAGCCTATGCTTTCTACAGGACTCCTCCAAGGATGGGTGGGGGGACTTTTTTCTATTCTCTCATCATTCCCTGGTTTCACCTTTCACATTGCACTCCTCTGAATACCTTGTAATGATCTACGAATTTGTCTCACGTCCTCTTTAGACCATGAATCTTTTTTTTTTTTTTATTTGACAGACAGAGATCACAAGTAGGCAGAGAGGCAGGCAGAGAGAGAGAGGAGGAAGCAGGCTCCCTGCTGAACAGAGAGCCCGATGTGGGGCTTGATCCCAGGACCCCGGGATCATGACCTGAGCCAAAGCAGAGGCTTCAACCCACTGAGCTACCCTAGACCATGAATCTTTTGAGGACAAAATGTGGTTTAATGCCAACTACCTGGTAGAGTACCTGGCACTTTACCTGTAACATGATTTGAGGGAGAATGGATGGACTGATAAATGGATAGGTCTATTTCTTCTTCTTTTATTGTCCTTATTTTGTGAAGTGTGTTTTAAAGTTCTAAAATATTTCAAACATTCAGAAAAAGATAAATAATAAAATGAGCAACCATGAATCCACTACACTGAGTTAATAAATCATAGCAGTTAAGGCTAATGGATAACATTCTAAGAACACATCATACAATCTCATTATAGTCTAGGGAAGGTGAGGAGGCCCACTGTGAAGAGATACTGACAGGAAGAGGTAGGCACACATCTGCCACCATCCTCTCAGAGGCCTCCCTACTTGAAGAGAAAGGACTAGTATTTACCTAGGATTTATTCAACAGTCATTTTCATGCAATGTTATTTACTAAATGTCTACTTTGGGCTAGGCTTTTTACACATAATTTAAAAAAAAATCTTTACTTCTCATGAAGATGATGCCAAAAGCAAAAAAAGAAGCTTCTGCCCCTCACAAAGCCAACACCAAAGCCAAAGCAAAAACACTGAAGGCCAAGAAAGTGGTGCCAAAAGATGTCCAGAGCCACACACACATGCGCGCGCACGCGCACACACACACACAAAGATTTGCATGTCATCCACCTTCCCATGACCAAGACACTGCATCTCCGAAGGCAGCCCAGATATCCTGGAAAAAGCACCCCCAAGAGAAACAAGCTTGACCACTATGCCATCATCAAGTTCCACCATGATCACAGAGTCAGCCAGGAAGAAAATCGAAGACAAAAACACACTTGTGTTCATTGTGGATGTCAAGGCCAACAAGCACAGATCAAACAGGCTATGAAGAAGCTCTATGATGTTGATGTGGCCAAGGTCAACACCCTGATCAGCCCCAAAGGAAAGAAGGAGGCATATGTTCAACATGCTACTGCCTATGATGTTTTGGATGTTGCCAACAAAAGTGGGATCATCTATATAGTCCAGCTGGCTAAATTAAATATAAATTTTTTCACCCTGTCCAAAATTTAATCCTTATAATGAACCTGCAAGGAACATAGGATAGCCCTATATAGTTAAGAAAATTAAGGTTAGTGCTTAAGGTCAAACTACTAGAGAATCTCAGAGGCCATATCTATCTGCATAACTCCAAATCTCACAGATATTCTATTTTATTGTGTTATCTTCTATACCAATACAATTTTACTTGCTGAGTGCCCTTTATTGTACTAATCCTGTTTTTATACTAATCTTAACTTAGTATGCTGCTTGTCACATTCTCATAACTATGGTGAAGGCCAGCCTTGGATACTTGACCACATCCTTGATAAGCTTCTAGAGTAGAGATGAAACTTAGCCATCTTCTGCTCCAGTCTGAAGGTGATCTTTTGTGATAGAACACTTCAATCATATACTAAATCTCCCTTCAAAACTGGTTCTCATAAAACTGTTGGGTGTTAGGTAAATCATGGTCACAATACCAAATAGCTCCTATTTTCTTTGCTTTTGTTCTCCCGTCTATAAATCATCCTAAAGGCATAGGGCTTTAATCTTTGTGCGTCCATTTCTTAAGTGTGCATAATTCTATGTGTAAAGCTAGTTCAGCTATTGCTTAATGCATGACCCCATTTTATTTTATTTATTTATTTTTATTTTATTTTATTTCTTTTTAGTTTTTTTTTTTTTTTTTGACAGACAGAGATCACAAGTAGGCAGAGGGGCAGGCAGAAAGAGAGAGAGAGAAGCAGGCTCCCCGCTGAGCAGAGAGCCCAATGCGGGGCTCGATCCCAGGACCCTGAGATCATGACCTGAGCTGAAGGCAGAGGCTTTAACCCACTGAGCCTCTCAGGCACCCCATGATCCCATTTTAATTAAATTTTTATTAGAAATTATCTAAACAAACAACAAAAAAGAAATTATCTAAATAGCAGAACCTGCATTATAAGAACAGAGGGTGTAATTTAAGCCACATAAAGAAAATAGGCAATGCCTGGGTGGCTCAATTAAGTGACCGCCTTTGGTCATGCCTCAGGTCATAATCCTGGAGTGCCAGGATCAAGTCCTGTATCAGGCTCCCTGCTCAGCAGGGAGTCTGCTTCTCCCTTTGGCCCTCTCCCCTTTCATGCTCTTTCTCATTCTATCTCTCAAATAAATAAATAAAATCTTAAAAATAAGATAAAAGAAAATGGGTTAGTACAAAGATACAATTGCAGCGTGGCCACTGAAAGACAGCACAGCCTCTGGTAACATTAAAGCAGACCTAGCTAGTGAACCAAAATGTAAAACTAAAATACACAGCATTTTTGCAAGTGAAAAAAAAAAACAAAACAAAACTTATTTTCACGTTACTAGATAGTGCAGATCCTCTGGGAGAAAGCACATTATCTTTCAGTTTTTAAGCATAAATAATTACACAAGCCTACTGGTTTAATAATTCTCTCATATAACTTCATATTTTCTTTTTCTAGCAGCGAGTATATGCATTTGTAAAACATTAGTGTACATGTTTAAGTCTGAGAAATTGCTCAGTCTACACATATAACATGGGTTGTTTTTTAACATCCAGGACCCCATACATTAACTAATTTCCCTAAGGGCTCTTCAGCTAATAGGATAGGAATCACCAGAAAGGCAATGCCATCCAATGGTTTGGGTGTGCTTTTAAGAATAAGGGTGGCTCTAGGAGGACATCAAAACTTAAACCAAGGGACGCCTGGGTAGCTCAGTTGGTTAAGTGTCTGCTTTCAGGTCAGGTCATGATCTGGGGTCCTGGGATTGAGCCCCACATCGAGCTCCCTGATCAGCAGGGAATCTGTTTCTCCCTCTCCCTCTGCCATTCCCTCTGCTTGTTCTCTTTCTTTCTCTGTCAAATAAATAAGTAAATTCTTGAAGAATAAAAAAAATGAGGGTTAACATGAGCAACCCCCAAGTGCTTTTTTAGTAAAGAAAATCCCTTATTATCAGAAAGCATCTCATATGGGACGCCTGGGTGGCTCAGTCTGTTAAGGTCCTGGGATTGAGTCCTGCAACAGGCTCCCTCCTCAGTGGGGAGTCTGCTTCTTCCTCTGTCTGTTGTTCCCCCTGCTTGTGCTCTCTCTCTCTTTCTCTCTCTGACAGATAAATAAATAAAATCATTAAAAAAAAAAGCATTTCATATAAGTGCCAAAAAACAACATAGATAAATTAAATTCACTATAATAAGAAATAAATACATAGAACTCTTAGAAGAGAATATTTGGGGGGAAAAATTCTATGATAAACGGACCTTCATTAAAGTCTGGTAAACAAGTGGTCAATTCTGGGTGGGATGAGTCATCCTGGTAAAGTGGGAAGCACTGAGCCACAGATTAGTTCATATTAGTTCTGGTACTGCCATATTCCATGTGATTTCAGGCAAAGCACCTAACCTCTCTGATTTTAACCATCCACAGTTATAAAATAGTAGTAACAATGCTTGCCTGGTCTACTTCCAAAGGTTGTTAGAATGATGCTACTTTTTCATAGATTCAGGCAACAAAGTACATCCACAAACTCAATCTTCTTGTCTCTTAAAGTTTAAATTATTTCATCCTGAATCAGTGCCCTCATCACAACCCAGAATTTCTAATCGACCATTTGAAGCCCATTGCCTTTTTCTGAGCTGCTCCTGTTGTTCCTGGGCCCCACTTATTCCTGTGATGAACAGAGTTAAAGGTGTAATTCCCATAATTATTCCTACCCCCACTAAATTAACAAAATTAACATATCTCTTGTGGTGAAGGGAAAATAAAATTACCCCAGTGATTATACTTCAAGTGGTATTGTCCCAAATGAATAAGCCATGGTAATGTTCAAAACAAGGCAACGGTTGAAAAAATGTTTACCTAAATAATCTGTAGAATGTTTCCCTTTTCAACATACTTTTCTCCAAATGGTTACATACATTGTTAAACTAAATATGGATTTATGAAGATGCTCTCCCAAACTCAACTTTTGTGTCCTCTCCAGAGTTCCTTCAGTTCTGCTTATCCTTGTAAGTTATTTTCAGGTGGCACTTACCCTGATAGTCTGTTGACTGTCCCCAAGAATAATTTGCCTTGAAACATTCCTTTTAATCATCTTAAACTCTGATATCTGGAAAAATTCACATTCATTATAGCAGACATGTATTTATATCACCCATTTGGAAGCACTGTGCTCAGAAGAATAAAGGGCAATGTCTACTCTTAGGGAGTCAGAATAATATGCATCCCTTCCCTCATCTAATTAATCAACAAACATTTATTGAGTGGTTATATTTTGCCAAGCTTTGTAAGTGATAACAGAGAATAACAGTATGTGATAACAGAGAATAACAGTGACAAATAAACAAATAAAAAAAAAAAAACTATGATCCCGGCTCTGAAGTAGTTCATGGTCTGGCAAGGGATTCAGAGAAATCAAGAGACAATTACACAACAGTTTGTTAAGTGCACATTGCTAATAATATTGAATGTGATATTTGTCAGGGCTCTGGCAGAAAACAGCTGACACACTGAAGCTGGCTTTTTGGGGAAGGTTTAATAAAGGAACTATTTACAATTTGGGGAGAAGAGTTAAAGGAAATGAACAAGAGATAATGCAGCATCCTGGGCATGAAGGGCAAGGGGAGGGAACAATTGCTGGAACACAGAGAAGGTCACTGTATTGACTGAGCCAGCTGACAGGAGCTGTGGCCTTTTAGAAGGATGCAGACAACCTCTGGCTACAAAGCAAAAAAGGATTTGGGCACTAAATACCTTGACCTCTGACTTCACTTTCCTTCTGCCCTTTGATCTTTATTTCTGTGTACCTCTGTGAGTGAAGCCAAGCTCAAGCCAGAGGAACAAGGAGCCCATTAATGCAGTTCTTGTACTCAGCCTCATGGGTCCCAGAATGAGGCACAGAAGGCAAAGAATGGACCTGAAAGGCCAAAAGAATGACATCCAGCAAAACCCCTATTCTGTGCCTTTCACATGCAGTCATTCATCTTCAGGGCAAACCTGAATAAAATGGTCATTCTAATTTTGCCAATAAAGAAAATGAGGTCCAGAAAGTTTGAATGACTTACCCAAGGGCATGCAACTAAGAACTGATGGATCCGGAGTCTGAACATACCAGTGCAATTATAATACCTCTGTTCTTCTCACCAGACCTCTCTCTGTTGGGATTTATGTGCAGGAAATGAGAGGAACATGGTAGAGACCTATGTTCCATCTCATATCTCACCATCTCATCTGTGAAGGGACCTGGGGAGACAAGACTGTCAGGCAGCTTCCTGGGGAGAGATGATGCCTGAATTGAGTTTTGAAGGAAAAATGGTATGGGTAAACAAGTGAAGGGGAAGAGAGTATAGCCCAGGTAAGGGAGCAGCAAAATACAAAGATGACAAGATGCATTTAAGACTTCAAGTATCTGATTATGGTTGAAAAGTAGAATTAATGAGAAGATATGACTTCTATACTAGCAGTGTGAAAACCGACATGTTTTAGGGATGAGTTTAGAGGCTGCATATTGTATACTTCATGGTGTGTAGATATTAGGGCTCATGTGGACAAATGGATGGGATTACTTTAAGTGAAAATAAGAAAAAGGAGATACAGCAAGGTCATGACAAACAAGAAAAAGGCTTCCTCATTACTGCAACCCAGTTCCTTCACCATTGGCCCCGACTGATCACTATCGAGGACTAAGTCAACATTTCATAGATGTCGTCTCATTGTAAAATATATAACCCTTATTATGGACACAGTGTAATGATTTTGTGCTATTCAAGTGGCTGTCATCCTAAATCAATGATAAATATTGCATGTGTGAAAAAAAAAGTCAATCAATAATGTCAAGTCTATAAGGGAATTAGCAAGATTTCTGGCCTAGAAGTTCGGTGATAGCACATTTGTTATAGCTTGGTTCCCTCACCACTTAGATATAAACACTGTTACTTTTGTCAAATATCTTCCTTTTATCCAGTGGCCAATAATATAGCCTTTTATCTAGAGTCAATCATGATACATAGCAAAATCAAACAAACGAACGAACAGAAATAGGCTTTAAAACAAGGGAGTTTTATTTTATACCAGTCATTAACCTCACTTTGAGCTTCATTTTATTTTGTTATTTATGTATATAATATGTAAAAT
Organism: Mellivora capensis; assembly: GCA_004024625.1. Taxonomy (NCBI): domain Eukaryota; kingdom Metazoa; phylum Chordata; class Mammalia; order Carnivora; family Mustelidae; genus Mellivora; species Mellivora capensis. The sequence goes on along the minus strand of PISX010033185.1, from coordinate 7,979 downwards.
AGGGATAATAAAATTAGTTAACAGGATTACTGTGACAAGTTAGATATCATTAAAATAAGAGGTTTCCATCCTAGCCCCTCAAAAGTTCCATAACCTTTCCCTTGTGTTTTATGCATCTCTTTCCTGGAGGACAAGCCATTACTTAAAAGATAAAATTCAAAAAGTGGAATTCGTATATACTGAATTTGTTCCTTATATAAAGCAGTTCTAAGAAAAGTTAGGCAGTGAATATGAAAGAATTATACAAAATTTTATACTATCAATTTCTCTTTCATCCCACATTATCTCAATTTATTAAAAATTAAGTTTAGGAACAAATATATCTTTGTGCTACTAAGATTCTGCTTCCTAATATTTCTATTTTAAATGGTTCAAGGATCAGACAGTCTAAGGGATTAAGAAACTTTTTCTTGACCCTCTGAGTATTTTATAGTTATAACTAAATTCCCAGGCATAGAAAGCTTCATTCTTTCTGATCACTTACTCCTCAAAGATATGATGTTTGTAAAGCCCTTTGAAAACTGCTGCTGTTCACAAAGGCATATTTATATCACATGATTGGAGGCATTGAAACACAGAGAAAACATATGCTTCATGTTAGAAAAACAACTCTGACGCAGCCTGAACTTATTGGACTTATGTCACTATGAAAGAAGAGATGAGGCAAATGCCCTGCATTCAACTCATTTTGCAAGTAGTTCTGAGGAAGGAGAGACTCTGGAAAAATCTGCTGGTTTTCCTCAGAAACAAGAACTTCCACCTATGCCATGTTATACACAACTTCAACTGTGTCTTTCTAATAGCATGACTATAAAACCATCCTGATTCCCTTCTTTCACCCTGTCAAGAGATGATAGTTTTTTAAAAATAAACTAGGAATGTACAGAGCACTGACAGCTTTCAGTAGACTTTCATGCCAACTGTATGACTCAGTTCAATTCACTGAGGTATAATGATTAAATGTAAAGCCAAAAGAAGGCCATACTCTACAAAGGGTGAGCTGAGGACATCAGGGCTCTGTCAGAAGGACAGAAGAAAGGGAAGATTTTCTTTGATCTGGTAGCCTAGACCCTACCTCAGTCAACCTATGTGTCTACATTGCTAGTTGGTGGCTTAGAATCTTTTCAGCCAGGAGTTATGTTAGCAGACTTATTTTCTTAATGAAAGTCATATTTTTCTTTTAGTATCTAAATTAAAAAAAATTATGAGACTCTGTCAGCTATAAGCTTTATTTTATTAGATTCCTCAAGATATATGCAATTATTTTCCTTTCCTTTTTTGGATTACAAATATAATATATATACTCATAGAAATATAAAGAGAAAAACTAAAGAGTTCCATCATGCTTTAAAATATATTTAAATTATGCAAAAATATTTAAAAAATAATTAATTGGTAGAAGTCAAAAAGAAAGAAAGGATAGAAGGATGGAGGAGAGGAAGAAAGAAAAGAAGGAAAAAAGGCAGAAAGGGAAATCCTGAATTCCATACATGAATAGAGAATCAAAAGCTTGTGTGGTCATTTATCAATCTGTTGCAATTAGTGCCCATGAAAACAATAATCCAGATATAAACTTAAAGCTAAGAGACAAGGTTTCCACACCTATGTAGGGCATAGATTTGGCTTTAAGCCTCTAAAAGAAGGAGAGACGAAACTTTGCACAGTCAGCAGTTTGAAAAGGTTGCCCCTCAGGGACAGGCTGGATGGGACTTCATACCCCCTGGTTCAGGGAAATTGCAAAGATGATAATTATGGAAGAGTGAAATTTTTATAGAATTATAGAACATTAGTTCTCAATTTAAGAAGCACAGTGAGCTGCAAGCAGAGCAAATAAAATAGACTTCCAAAAATATTACAGTAAAACAAAAGAAAATCAAATAAAAACACAAATCTTAAAAAAGAACCTGGTAGAAAAAGTAGATTAATTTTTTAAAAAGTTAGCCAATTATTAAGTACAGAAGACAATACAAAGACATATGCAAAATACTAACAGAAAAGAGTCTCCAAACATACAGTTTCTTAGTTTTATATATTATGATGTAAGAATGAAATTAAATACAGATGCTTGGAAGGAAACACTGAGATTTACCATTCACAGCTTCCCAGTGAAAGAGTGACTGAACCAAGTACTCATTGTGGAGAATAAAAAAATCCAGAAATATTGAATGGTGAGCAAGTACAATTGGGTAAAAGATATAGGAAATTATAAATATACTGACCATAACATCAGGAACAATATCAAATAGTTTCAGTAGTTTAAAAATGAGGTAGAAATACAAACAATATGGACTTTAAAATATAAGTTTTATTAAGGATAAAAAGATAATCACTTAAAGATTGGAAGACTAATTCATTTATTAGAAAGCTAATTTTTTTTCTTGAATTTGTATACACCTGTTCATTGCCCCAAATAAGATTCCAAATGTAGAGGTACCTAAACATTGAAATAGAAGAAAACAAACCAGAAATTATTAACCAAAATAAATATGTATCTATTATTATCAGTTAAAATAGACTTCAAGCCCTAAAGACGTAGTAAGGATAAAACTATTGTTGATAATAAAAAGAAGAGTCCCCTACCATATGAATTCAAGGCTATTCATTTAGAACTATCTTATTTGAGTAACATATTTTTTTTGTAATTTTATTCTCTTTTTCAGTGTTCCAAGATTCATTGTTTATGCACTACACCCAGTGCTCTATGAAATACATACCCTCCTTCATACCCACCACCAGGCTCACCAAACCTTCCATCCCCTCCCCTCCAGTACCCTCAGTTTGTTTCTCAGAGTCCACAGTCTCTCGTGGTTTGTATCTCCCTCTGATTTCCCCCAGCTCACTTCTCCTCTCCATCTCCCAATATCCTCCATGTTATTCCTTATGCTCCACAAGTAAGTGAAACCATATAATTGACTCTCTCTGCCTGACTTATTTCACTTATTTCACTCAGCATAATCTTTTCCATTCTCTTATATCATACACAAAGATAAACTCAAAATGGATAAAAGACCTCAACGTGAGGCAGGGGTCTATCAAAATCCTAGAGGAGAACATAGGCAGTAACCTCTTTGACATTGGCCGCAGCAATTTCTTTCAAGACATGTCTCCAAAGACAAAGGAAACAAAAGCAAAAATGAACTTTTAGTACTTCATCAAGATCAAAAGCTTCTGCACAGCAAAGGAAACAGTCAACAAAACAAAGAGGCAACTCGCGGAATGGGAGAAGATATTCACAAATAGCACTACAGACAAAGGAGTGATATCCAAGATCTGAAAAGAACTCCTCAAACTCAACACACCCACGGAACAGATAATCACATCAAAAAATGGGCAGAAGACATGAACAGACATGTCTCCAAAGAAGACTTACAAATGAGTAACATAAATTTTAATTATAGCATTTATGTTAATTCTAAATCTTTATAGCATTATACAAATTCTCTGTACCTTTTTTTAAAAGATTTATTTACTTATTTGAGAGAGAGAGAGAAAGAGAGAGCATGTGCCCATGGGCGGGGCAGGGGGGGGGGCAGGTGCAGAGGGAGAGACAGACTCTTCTACCTGAAAAGGTGATTCAACAACAGGACATTTACTGATGTCTGCTTGTTTGGGTATTGGTTTATTTTAATCCTCTTTCTCAGTCATAATTAGTGGAAATTCTTAGCTCATAAACTGTCAGTGACCATTTAAATGATGGTGTGAATTTTTGTCTTTATCCATGTCCTTCTAAGTATTTTGGTCATAAGTTTAAGAGGCTGTGTCTGAAGCTTGCTAGCCGAGTACCACTTTAAATGAGAAGTCTAAGTTGTCACTAAACAGAATTGGCCGCTCCAAGTGAAATCCTCTTGTATGCTTCCTTATGAAAACTCTCTAAATCTCCAGTGGGGAAAATTATTTGGGGTATTTGTCCATGTAACATATTGATTTTTTATCCATTGTGCTCCAGACTCTCTGTCTGGCCCTAGAGAAATAATTATTAGTATGATATCACTTCACCTCCCAAAGGGATAGAAATCTAATGTAAAGATAGCCATGAAACACACAAATCTGGTGCAAGTGGAAGAAACTATGACAGTGGCAAACACAGAGTAGCCGTGCTTACACCAACATAGGATTACTTGGAAGGAATAACCAAGGTCAAGCATGGATAGATGGTTCTGGGTAAGACAAAAGTCTCCCACGTACATTTTTTTAAAGTTTGATATGAATGTGTTTTCCAATTTATCTTTAATAATTTTATTGAGGTACAATTCACATACCACACAATTCACCTAAACTGTACTTTGTTGGTTTTTAATATATTCACAAATAGATGCAAGCATCCTCACAATTTTAGAACATTTTTGTCACATCCAAAAGAAACCCCTTACCCTTTACCTATTATTCTCCTATACTGTCCCCTCTACTCTCTGCTTTACACAACCATTAATATACATCCTGTTTCCATAGATTTTCCCATTTTTAACTTTTGAGTAAGTGAGGTTATATAGTATGTTCTCTTTTGTGACTATTTTCACTTAGCATAATGTTTTCACTAAACATAGAGTTACCATGTGACCCAGCAATGCTACTCCTAGGGATAGGGAAGGAGAAATGAAACTATGTGTTCACACAAAGTCATGTATGAAAACATTTACAACAGCATTATTCATAATAGTATAAAAGGTGGGAAAACCCTATATGTCCATCAAAGAATGAATGCATAGCCCTATATTGCAATAGTATTCAGCCATAAAAAGGAATGGTGCACTGATACATAATAGTTGTCTCGTCTCAAGCTTCATTTCCTCTGTTCTGAGATGGTGAGAATGAGAGACATAAAACAGGTTAGGATTACAATCATCACCAACTCCTGCTGCTCTGCATTGCATTGTTACCATGGCTTACTGAGTGAAGTTTCTGGACCCGATTCCTATCTGACACTCTCAACCAGGAAACAGCATCAGGTTCTACAGTTGACTGCAAGACTACCACCTTGCCCCCGCCACCCTCTTGCCACTCCAGATGTCAGTAGCAAGCCCAAGCTGTTACCTGGCTTCTGACTGACTGTTTAAAAGCTAGAGGCTCCAAGGATCCCTTCCAATTTGGGAGGCCAATGGAAACACCAGGTTCTTACCTGTGCTTTGGACCAAACTAGCTATCAGTCAGAGGTTCCTACAACCTCCTCCTCCCATTCATTTAATTTGCTAGAGCTGTTCCCAGAACTCAGAGAAACATTGTACTTAGTAGATCACCAGTTTATTATAAAAGGATATAACTCAGGGAAAGCCAGATGGAAGAGATGTGAAGGGCAAGGTGTGAGAAAAGATGCAGAACTTCTGTGCCTTCCTCAGGCACCCCACTCTCCCAAAACATCCATGTCTTCACCAACTCAGAAGCTCTCTGAAACCTATCCTTTCTGGTTTTTATGGAGGCTCATTACATAAGCATAATTGATTAAATCATTGGCCATTGAGGAAGCATTTGACCTTCAGCCTCTCTCCCTCTCCTTGGAGGTCGGGGTGGGACTGAAATCTTTGACCCTCTAATCACATGGTCGGTTCCTCTGGTGACCAGCCCCCATCTTTAGGCCCATAAGTCACCTCATTAATATAGTATAAAAAATAACTTTAAATCTTTACCACTTCAGAAATTCCAGGGGGCTTAGGAGCTGGAACCACAGAAAAAGACCAAATATATATCTCTTATAAGTCACAATATTGCACACACTCTCCCTCATTCTCCTTCCAAAATCTTCTCACGAGTCTCTCAGATCAGAGGCCTGTCTGAGAAAATATAAAGTTATGGAACTGGCTTTGATTTAGATTATTTTACCGTTCATAAATTATCAGGCTGAGGAGAAATTTAAAAAAGAAAAGAAAAGAAATAAACAACTCGAGAGTATAGTGACTTTCATTCAAAAGAGGAAGCAAAGTCTCTTCATTTGAACTAGCTGAGCACAAATCCTTCCCACTCCCATACCATGAGAGGTACTATGGGGATTGTTGGGGGAGGTCATCTAGAGGACATGACCGCTGGTTGACTTGCAGCAGGACTTCACCTCTCCCTCTCCCCCTCCACAGCACTTGGAACGGATGTTCTGCTCACAGTTCCCACAGCCAGAGCCATTCGAGGGATGTAGCCTTGAGAGGGTAATGTGTTAATGAGATTGTCCTGATGGTACATATGACTTAACCTCATCAATGTGTCTCTATAAACTTTTAAGACTCAGGCACTCAGGTGCGGTGATCCACTCATCTTGTGACTGCCCAAGAGAAGCCTCATAAATTTCCTTGCTCATGATGCCTGCTTCCTCCTAATCTGGAGTGGTCTGCCTCTTTCTTCTGTCTCTCCTTGTTCTCTATGGGGGCCAGTGGAGAACCAAAAGGGATATAGTAAAGAGAAAAACAGGTGCAGTCATTGCTGTGTGGACGACATATTCTTTTTCCTTGTTCAGCTGTTACCAGTGTTTCAAGCTGTTCAAGATTTAGGTTACACTGTATCTTTCTCAGCACCACAGGACAGATCATCACTACTATGACACTGTGTTTCTATGTTCTGTTTTTGTCTCTCTGTGTCTCTCTCTTGTCCTTCTTGGAAAAATATTTATGCTTATTCAGGTTAAAAGAATTTTCTTAAGATTTGGTGTCCATTTCCAAGAGTTGAATGACTCATTTCTTATTCACCCAAATCTCAGTTTTTTGTACCTTTCATTTGGTATAAACTTCCCATATTTTGAAGTACAGACTCTTTTTAGACCAGTATAGGAACTTAAAGATAATTTCCACTCATGTTATCCACTCATCTTATAGAGCAGGTAAATAAAGACAAAAGAGGTGTAATGAAACAACCAAGATTACAGTCATGTAGAAGCAGAACAAGCATCAGAAACAAGTCTTCCTGACCCTTATTTAATGCTCTTTAGTTTTTATTATTTTTAAGTCTTTGTTTAAATTCCAGTTAGTTAACACACTGTGTAATATTAGTTTTAGGTATACAATTTAATACTCTTTAAACTCTCCATCCCCCCCATCTGTTGTGAGAAACTTGGAAGTCTTCAAGATATGAAGCCTTTGAAAATTGCCTGTCTCTCAAACCAAGAGCAACTTCTCTGTGAATCTTTTGTGAGCCACCCCAGAGCCCGTGCCATCGTGAGATTGTGTCCCATCCCCATTTCTTTCTCCCTCAGACCCATTAATGATAATTACCTTAGTGTGGCGGATATCCATGCAGTCTTTTTACCTCTTTCCAGAGACCTCTCTCCTCACCACCAGATGTTGCTCGGGCCACAGTTTGATTCCATGTGCAATGACCACTGTGTTGCAGCTCTCAGCAAGTTTGTGGGACTCTGGATTGCAAGTCAGAGTATAATTTTCAAGTGACAAAAAAAAAAAAATAGAACACTGCTGAATACCAGGATCCTCCATATATCCTCTTCTTTTTAGTTCCTACCCTTTCACTGGTACTTACTCTGAAAACACTCTACTCAAGTCAGCATTTATTTATTAGATACAGGTATCTGCTAAAGACTTGGGAGAACAAGAGGGGCTTCTGGGTGGTTCAGCTGGTTGGATGACTGACTCTTGGTTTTGACTCAAGACTTGATCTCAGGGTCATGGGATCAAGCCCGGCACAGAATCCTGCACTGGGCTCTGTGCACAGCATGGAGTCTGCTTGGGATTCTCTCTCCCTCTCCTTCTACCCTTCCCCTCACTCTCTCTCTGAGTAAGTAAAGAAATCTTATGAAATGGATGCATTCCTGGAAAAATATAAACTCCCAAAATTGAACCAGGAAGAAAGTGACAACCTGAACAGACCGATATCTAGTAACGAGATTGAAGCAGTGATCAAAAACCTCCCAAAAAACAAGAGCCCAGGACCTGACGGATTCCCTGGGGAATTCTACCAAACTTTCAAAGAAGAAATAACACCTATTCTCTTGAAGCTGTTTCAAAAAATTGAAGCAGAAGGAAAACTTCCAGACTCTTTTTATGAAGCCA
>PISX010033184.1:0-15362 GCA_004024625.1 Mellivora capensis | reverse complement strand
CGTCAGAGTCAGCATGGGACTGGGCAATGAGTTTTTATTCCTGAATCTCAGAAGGGGCTTGTGGGTCATGTTGCCATGTTCTGTGTAATGGTAGGAATCACTAAGTCCAGACCGCACTCCAGGGGACAAGGTTACACAAAGATGTGTAAACAGGATATGGGATTTCAGGAAACAACTGCGTGGAGAAGGTGAAGACCTTCGCAGGGGTAGGGACTTGCCCAGAATGGTAAGAAGGCTGAACCAGGCATGAACCAAGCTCATTGAGTGTCCTCAATGTAGGGACTCTTGATGCACGTGTTGTGTTGAAAGAAGTGGCTACAGATGTGGAGATGGTGTAAGGGTGAGTGTGAACACTGATATCCTAGATAGGAGGCATTCCAGCAAGTTCTTGTCTGAGGGTCAGTCCAGGTCATGGCAATACACTCAGTGGATCACTATCCATATAACACCCATTGGAAAGGAGGTAATTATTCTCAGTACAGGATATGCAGTCTCTAGTGGTAAGGGTGAATTCTAAACTTCAGAGGCCAAAGCTCCATTCCCTTCTTGCTTTTAAAATTAGAAAGCATCCGATCTTGGGAAGCCATTATCTACCCCTCTGTAGGTGAGGCTGTCGTCTTCTGGGACTCCAGAAATAGAGCTCTGAGGAACACATGTTTATGCACATGAGAGTGTGCATGTGGGCAGGCACACACACATAAACACACACACACACACACACACACACACACACACACACACACATGCTCACACACACACACACCCTAGTAGGGACTGTAGTGTGGGATCTGACAAATAGCAGACCCAGAGAAGGTAAGAAGAGGAAGAAAATGTGGTTGGAGGTATTTATTACATGTGACACCATTCCTCCAATATCACAGATATTATCCCACATATGCCTATGGACATCTGGAGGAAATCCATGATATAATTGTCTGTATTGTACAGACAAGATGCAGACTACTCCTTACAGGGAAAATGGCTTATCCAGGGACAAAAACAGGTAAGATTGGAGAGCTGTTCCTGAAGCCATGTGTTTTTCTAAGCTCTGGACCTGGCTGCACCCATACCTACCTTAGGGGCCTGTGAAGAGGGGTGTGTTGGTGTCACTGTGTACAGCTATGCCCCACATGCAGAATGGGGATGAGCAGATGGCAACCCTGAGCACTGATTGTTTGGTGGCAATCCAGGAGTGGGCTTGGGTAGGTGATCTTGGGCCGTGAAGTTACATCCTTCCTTGACTGCAGACCACAAAAGAATTTGGAACCCCTGCAAACAGGCTCCCACATTCTAGTGCAGTCTACCACCAGGGTTACTTGGCTAGAGACATCCAATATTGAAAGATGTTCTCCTGCTGTTTGCCTATTTCCCAGGACTCTGGCTCCCAGAAAACCTAGGAGAATGGCTTTTTCACATGCTGCAGACCTTGGCCCAAACATCACATCTAAAGCCTCAGGACATTTGGGAGGAGGTTCCATAAGGTAATACAAGACAGCCTATGCCAGGCCAAGCCACCCCTCTGAGCCATCCCAGGACAGCCTTGTCCGCTCCACTGCAGTTTCTGGCAAAGAGGGATATGTTGGGGTTGCTGCAACTGGGATGGAGGGAATTTCCAGATAGCAGATACCCTGGTGAACCCTTTATGTCCACACCAATGTCATGGTGGGCAGGGTGGAAAGTTTTCCTGAGGTGTGTCTTACCTTTCTCAGAGCACAACGAAGGCCCTGAAGCCGTGCCACATTTCTCGTCTTGGTGGAGGTGTGTGCATATTGGGGTATGGTTTGTCTGGAATGGAGTGCCCTGTGTCTGAGGACCAGGAAAGGCAGCCAGACAGGACTCACAGACCTCCTGCCTGGTTGCTGGGCACTGTCTTTACAGAGCTCCACACAGGAGATTGGGCAGGAGCTGGATGTTGAGATCCTCTCCTCTACGTCCTTGAAGGACATACGGTGCCCCATTTTGCCAATGGTCCTATGTCTCTTATTCTGCCTTTTGGTTTTGAATGAACACATCCCTCACCCCTCTAGGGTCAGCGGCAAGGGCTTCATTCTGCTGCACAACATTCCAGAATTCCATTCATTTGTAAAAGCCATTGAGCCCTTCAATGATGCAGGACTTTGATGTGGTTCTCTTCTGTTGCTAACTCATAGTGTTGCATGAAACATCCTACATGCCCTAATATCCTTAGCTGACTCAACTAAGAAAATATCTCTGTGCTCTCATCTCAAGAATGGAAAATGTTATCAGAAACCACAAGATAGATGCCGTTCATGCAGGAAGGTGCTATCAATACTCAGCTCTCAATCTAACCTGAGATACTCTCAAGGTCAGATATCACTGACTTCAATTCATTGTACGTCTACCAGGAAATGTTTTTATTTTTCCTTAAAGATTTATGAATTGATTGGTTGATTGACTGATTTGAGAGAGGTGGGGGGGAGTGGAGAGAAGCAGATGGAGAGACAGTATTCTCAAGCTGATTTTTCCCTACGTATGCAGCCCTCCAAGGAGCTCGATCTCAGGACATTGAGATCATGACCTGAGCAAAAACCATGAGTCCAAGGATTAAGCCAAGGAAACACCTAGTCACCTTACTGTTTTTATGACTGTGGGCCCTCTTTCCCCACTCTTGCCATAAGTCACTGGCATCTTGGGTTTTCGGTCTGTGCTGCAACAACTAACCCTCCCGGAGACAGAACTGACCCATGTCTCTTGTGTTTCACATCAGGGTAAATATGGATCACTGATGAAGAAGAGTGAGAACTGTGTGCTATGGACAAACTGGGCCAACGTACTAGAGAAGCAAATACAACATCCGATGCCTAATTTCCTAGAAAGAGAACTCCGCTATTCCTACAAGTTCCCGGGCACATATCAAGCCACTGAAACCACACAAGAGATGTTGAACTTCCTTTTTGGAAGGTGTGCACCCTCTCTCTAACTGCTCAGTTGGATTTGGCTACCATTTCCTGTGAGTCTTGAAACGTCCCAAACTTCCCAGGCCTCCGTTTGCTCCTCTGACTGGGGCAGAGTTATGTTAGGGACTCAGTCGGGTCTTGATAAGAAAGTGCACCTGGTTGCCTGGGCCCATGCAAAGTTCTGCAAGAGGACCTGTGGTTGTACTCATTTATCATTGTACTGCTTGTAATGATAAACCCTCTGCTTCATCACTCACTATCACTATGATCTTGAGTTGAGCTGTTTTGCCATTTGAAAGAGAGATCTGAGAGTCCATTTAGGGTCTGTGCTTGGGTGAAAGCAGAGCAGGGATCCCGGATTGCACAGGCATTCCCAAGACCACTCAGATATCTGTGATGGCCTGGTTGGGACCCTTTTATTCATCAAGTATTCAGGAAGCTCCACTAGGTGCCCGTGCTTCTCTAGGACTTGACTGTGATCCCTGCACAGAGCTGACAGGAGCCCAGGTCTTCAGACAAGTCAGGAGTCATACAGTGCTAATGGACACAATGAGATTTAGCATCCAGAGGACATTTCATGTGATGTCCCCGGGCCTCCTCTAGAGATGGGTGCATTTTCTCCAGCTATGATGAAGCCGGCATAACCCAGGAAAAGTGAAACATATGAGTGAGCTTTGAATGATACAGGAGGGCTTCCCTCTCAACCAGAGCAGAAAGGGTAATGTGAGCTTTAGGGACTCTAGGATCATCAGGCCACACAGCTCTGATTCCTTTTAAGTATGAAGGTCTGAGAGTTTCTTCTGGAAAAAGAAAGGGCCCTGGGGAAGATGTGTGTGTGGTTACTGTGGTAGAACAAGGGGGGAATGGATGACAGCTTTAGCCCCTAAGAGACTCATTCCCCACCACCAGGCCCTCTCATATCTGTCTCTACCCCAATCCTGGGACCTAGACCAGAGTCTTTGGAAACCACCAAACTCAGAAATACGTTGGAACCTGGACACTGGGTGTTCAAAAGGAGTTCAGGAGACCCAGTGAGAGTATAGAGACCAGATATTCCAAACCCTGTGGGAGATCAGTATCAGTAGATGGAGAACCACCCCTGGCACCTAGTGAAAGAGGCAGCACATGGGCACAGGAGGTAACATTTGAAGTATTGGGAGGACCCTGGGAAGGCCTGGCTAGAGACAAAGTCCATTTGCTCCCTCCTTTGTTGGATCTTCAGAGAGCAATGGAGTGTGCAGTGATGGTAATTAAGAGGCCAGACACTGAGAGAGACAAGATGGCGGGGAACTAGGAGGAGGCTCTGGTTCAACCTGTGCCCTAAAGTGAGCTGATTACCTACCAAGGAAATCCGATCACCCATGAAATCAGCCTGAGATGAGAATTCTACATGTCAGGATCTCTATGGGGGCAGAAGATGCCAGTGGGCAGGTAAAGCAGAGTGGGAACGCCTGACTGGTATCGGAAGATAAACAAAAGGGGGAGGGAGCCACCAGAGGAGACACATTGGGAAGTAATACCCCAATACGAGAGTGCCCTACGACTGGGGACCTGCATTAACTTGAAGTCGGATAGAAAGCACTCAAAAAGAGAAAGAATCGCAGGGTGAAATTGTGGGAATTGGAACGGTTAGGGACAGGGGCTTAAGTCCCCAGTAGGACAGACACCCCTGGCGCTGAGCCAGAGAGACTGCAGCAGAGAAACCCAGGTCTTGGTTCCTGAGCAGCGAGGAGACCTCCTAAGGGCGCTTGGCGTGTGGCAGGGGCTGGGACCCTTGCGGAGCAGAAACAACCTTTTGCAGACCCCACGCGTGCACCGCACCATGCTAGCAGAGGCTGAGACGGGCTCCACCCCCTCCACTGAGAGAGGCGCGTGGGTGCCAGCGGGGCACTCTAGGACCCAGAAAGTCAGAGCGCTCCCAGCCTGGGCCAGCGGGAAAATCTCTGTGTGCCTTCCCTGCCTGGAACTTCTCTGGCGGTCTGGAGCTGCCCAGACAGCTGCCGCTGTTGTGGTCTTGAGTGCAAGCAGGACGCACAGGTCTCCCCAGATATCACGGCTGGAAACCTGCTCTGCAGCACCCAGAGGGGAAAGGACTGGGGGTTCTCTCTGGGAAGGAGGTCTGGGTGCAGTTTGCTTTCCTCTAAATCTCCAAGAACCAGTGGGAGCTGCCAAGGGAGAGAAAACAACAGAACAGACATAAAACCCTCCAGAGAACAAAAGCCTAAAGGCCCGTTTTCCTCAGAACCCACCCCCTGGAGGGGGGCGGGAGGAATTAACTTAGGAAACACCGCCTGAAAACCCACGAGGCAAGCCCCTCCCCCAGAAAGCCAACCCGCCAAGAAGACAACAATCACTACTACTTCATAGATACGTTTAATTTTTAATTCGTTCCCACTATTCTGGTTAATTTTTTAATATTCTAATCTTTTTAATTTTTTTCTATAGATTTTTAGCCTATTTACCATCACAGTGAGATGTCCAGTACATCAAATTCCGTAATAACCTTTTAACCTGAACGTTTTGATACATATACCCATGTTTTTATTTTGCTTTTCTATTTTTTATTTTGTTTTTATTTCACTTCAGTTTATATTAGATCATTCTTTTCTTTACTTTTATTTGCTAATATTCATATAGAGTTAAACTTCAAGGTAATCCCCTTTCCCCAATCAATGCTACCCCTATAGGAAAAACAATTTGTAATCCCCTGTTATCTTAGGAAAGTTGTATCCTTTAAAAAAGATATCAAGATACATCCAGGAAGAAACAAAATAACCTTCCTCGCCCACACTGAGAATTTACGACCACTCCCATCCTTTTCTCCTACCAGTACTTTTGTATACTTGTGTTTGTCCTGGTAGACTATAAATCTTATACTTAGGGTTCTTTTTGACGAGGTTCTTTTTTTTTTGTTTGTTTGTTTCTCTGTTTGTTTCTTTGTTTTGACTCTACATATATATGTACACATTTTTTTCTTCTCTTGTCATCTGCTTTTATCAGTCTTTTTTGTTTGTCTGTATTTGTTTGTATACTTCACAAAGCATACCTTGGGGCCCATTTGGGCTGAGCCTTCTCTTTTATCCTTCTTTCTTTTTCCTCTCTCTCTCTCTCTCTTTCTCTCTGTTTCTGCTTTCTCTCTTTCTTTTTTTTCTTTCATTTGGTTGGGGACTCTTGATTGCTCAGAAGCATTCCAGGGTGCACCTTCACGGCACCAAGGTCGATATATATCCAGCTATAACTATTCAGCCAACTCTCACCAAAATGACTAGGAGGAGGAATGCCCAACAGAAGAAAAATTCAGAGGATGGGCACTCTGCAACAGAGCTAATTGCTACCGACATAGACATTATGTCAGAAAGGGAATTCAGGCTAACAATTATCCAGGCAAGAGCTAGGTTGGAGAAAGCCATGCATGACCAAATGGAATTGATTAGGGCAGAACTGAAATCCACCGGGGATGACGTTCACAAGGCTCTCAATGAGTTCCAAGCTAATCTAAATTCTCTAAAACCTAGGGTAACTGAGACAGAGGATAGAATTAGTGATCTGGAGGACCAACAGATAGAGAGAAAGGATCAGGAGGAAGCCTGGAACAAACAGGTTAGAAGCCGTGAAAACTGAATCAGGGAAATAAATGATGCCATGAAACGTTCCAGCATCAGAATTATTGGAATACCTGAAGGAGAAGAGAAAGAAAGAAGCCTAGAAGATATTGTCAAACAAGTTCTTCATGAAAATTTTCCAAATATCGCAAATGGAAACAGCGTTCAAGTACTAGAGGCAGAACGGTGCCCCCCCCCCCCAAGATTTTAGATTCTCAAAACACCTCGAGACACCTGATAGTAAGAATAAAGAATTATAATTCTAAAGAAACTCTCTTGAAGGCAGCTAGGACAAAGAAGATCCTTACATACAGAGGAAATCCCATCCAAATAATGTCAGACCTGTCCACAGCAACCTGGCAAGCCAGAAAGGGCTGGCAAGATATATTCAGGGCACTAAATGAGAAGAACATGCAGCCAAGAATACTTTATCCAGCAAGACTGACATTCAAAATGGATGGATATATAAAGAGTTTCCAAGATCTCCATAGCTTAAAAGAGTTTGCAAACACCAAGCCGAGATTGCAGGAAATGTTAAGGGGGGTTCTAAAAAAGAGGAAAAACCCCAAGAATATCATTGTACAGAAATATAGAGACGATCTACAGAAAGAAAGACTTCAAAGGTAACACGATGTCAATAAAAACGTATCTATCGATAACCACTCTCAATGTGAATGGCCTAAATGCACCCATAAAATGACACAGGGTTGCAGATTGGATAAAACGACAGGACCCATCCATATGTTGTCTACAGGAGACCCATTTTGAACCTAAGGATACACCCAGATTGAAAGTGAAGGGATGGAGAAACATCTTTCATGCCAACGGGCCTCAAAAGAAGGCTGGAGTAGCGATTCTCATATCAGATAAATTAGATTTTAAACTAAAGACTGTAGCCAGAGATACAGAAGGACACTACATCATTCTTAAAGGGACTATCCACCAAGATGATCTAACAATTGTAAATATCTATGCCCCCAATATTGGAGCAGCCAATTACATAAGAAAACTATTAATCAAGATAAAGAGTCATATTAATATGAATACATTGATAGTAGGATATCTTAACACGCCTCTCAGTAATAGACAGATCGATCATCCATGCAGAAAATCAATAAAGAAACAAAAACATTGAATGACACATTGGACCAGATGGACCTCATAGATATATACAGAACATTCCACCCTAAAACAACAGAATACCCATTCTTCTCAAGTGCACATGGAACATTTTCCAGAATAGACCACATACTGGGTCACAAATCAGGACTCAACCGATACCAAAAGATTGAGATTATGCCCTGCATATTCTCAGTTCACAATGCTTTGAAACTGGAGCTCAACCAAAAGGAAAAGTTTGGAAGGAATTCAAACACCTGGAAGCTAAAGACCACGTTGCTTAAGAATGCTTGGATCAACTAGGAGATCAAAGAAGAACTTAAACAATTCATGGAAACCAATGAGAATGAAGACACGCCTGTCCAATACCTATGGGATACAGCAAAGGGGGTTCTAAGGGGGAAATACATAGCCATCCCTCAAAAAATTGAAAAATCCAGAATCCAACAGCTGTCTCTACACGTTAAAGAACTGGAGAATCAAGAACAAATTAATCCAACTCCACACACAAGAAGGGAAATCATCAAGGTTAGAGTAGAAATGAATGAGGTAGAAAATAGAGATACAGTAGAACATATTAATGAAACTAGAAGCTGGTTTTTTGAAAGAATCAATAAGATCGATAAACCATTTACCATACTAATCCAAAAGAAAAGAGAAAAAACTCAAATTAATAAGATTACGAATGAAAAGGGAGAGATCACAACTAACACCAAGGAAGTAGAAACAATCATCAGAAGCTATTATCAACAGTTATATGTCAATAAGTTAAGCAACCTAGAGGAAATCGATGCATTCCTAGAAAAATATAAACTCCCAAAATTGAACCAGGAAGAAATTGACAACCTGAATAGACTGATATCTAGTAACAAGATTGAAGCAGTGATCAAAAACCTCCCAAAAAACAATAGCTCAGGACCTGACGGATTCCCTGGGGAATTCTACCAAACTTTCAAAGAAGAAATAATACCTATTCTCCTGAAGCTGTTTCAAAAAATTGAAGCAGAAGGAAAACTTCCAGACTCTTTTTATGAAGCCAGCATTACCCAGATCCCCAAACCAGGCAAAGACCACACCAAAAAGGAGAATTTCAGACCAATATCACTGATGAATATGGATGCTAAGATTCTCAACAAGATCCTAGCACACAGGATCCAAGAGTACATTAAAAAGATCATCCACCATGACCAGGTGGGTTTCATCCCTGGCTTAGGGTGGTTCAACATTCGCAAGTCAAACAATGTGATAGAACAAATCAATAAGAGAAGAGAGAAGAACCACATGATCCTCTCTATTGATGCAGAAAAAGCATTTGAAAAAATCCAGCATCCGTTCCTGATTAAAACGCTTCAAAGTATAGGGATAGAGGGAACATTCCTGAACTTCATAAAATCTATCTATGAATGACCCACAGCAAACATCATCCTCAATGGGAAGAAGCTCACAGCCTTCCCGTTGAGATCAGGAACACGACGAGGATGCCCACTCTCCCCACTCTTGTTCAACATAGTATTAGAAGTCCTAGCAACAGCAATCAGACAACAAAGAGAAATAAAAGGTATCCAAATTGGCAAGGAAGAAGTCAAACTCGCGCTTTCTCAGATGACATGATACTCTATATGGAAAACCCAAACGGCTCCACCTCCAAACTACTAGAACTCATACAGCAATTCAGTAACATGGCAGGATATAAAGTCAATGTACAGAAATCAGTGGCTTTCTTATACACTAAGAATGAAAATACAGAAAGAGAAATGAGAGAATCGATTCCATTTACTATAGCACCAAGAACCATACGATACCTGGGAATAAACCTAACCAAAGAGGTAAAGGATCTGTACTCGAGGAACTACAGAACACTCATGAAAGAAATCGAAGAAGACGTAAAAAGTTGGAAGACCATTCCATGTTCTTGGATCGGAAGAATAAACATTGTTAAAATGTCTATACTACCTAAGGCAATCTATACTTTTAATGCCATTCCCATCAAAATTCCACTGGTATTTTTCAAATAGCTGGAGCAAATAATCCTAAAATTTGTATGGAATCAGAAGAGACCCCGAATAGCTAAGGAAATGTTGAAAAACAAAAATAAAACTCGTGGCATCTCATTACCTGATTTCAAGCTTTACTACAAAGCTGTGATCACCAAGACAGCATGGTACTGGCTCCAAAACAGACACATAGACCAATGGAACAGAGTAGAGAGCCCACATATGGACCCTCAACTCTATGGTCAATTAATCTTTGACAAGGCAGGAAAAAATATACAGTGGAAAAAACAGTCTCTTCAATAAATGGTGCTGGGAAAATTGGACAGCTATATGTAGAAGAATGAAAGTCGACCATTCTCTTACACCATACACAAAGATAAACTCGAAATGGATAAAGGACCCCAATGTGAGAAAGGAATCCATCAGAATATTACAGTGGAACATGGGCAGTAACTTCTTTGATATCAGCCACAGCAACTTCTTTCAAGATATGTCTCCAAACGCAAAGGAAACAAAAGCAAAAATGAACCTTTGGGACTTCATCAAGATCAAAAGCTTCTGCACATCAAAGGAGACAGTCAACAAAACAAAGAGGCAACCCACGGAATGGGAGAAGATATTTATAAATGACATTACAGACAAAAGGTTGATATCCAGGATCTATAAAGAACTTCTCAAACTCAACACATGCAAAACAGCTAATCATATCAAAAAATAGGCAGAAGACATGAACAGACACTTCTCCAATGAAGACATACAAATGGCTATCAGACACATGAAAAAATGTTCATCATCACTAGCTATCAGGGAGATACAAATTAAAACCACATTGAGATACCACCTCACACCAGTTAGAATGGCCAAAATCTCCAAGACAGGAAACAACGTGTGTTGGAGAGGATGTGGACAAAGAGGAACCCTCTTTCACTGCTGTTGGGAATGCAAGTTGGTGCAGCCACTCTGGAGAACAGTATGGAGGTTCCTCAAGAAGTTAAAAATAGAGCTTCCCTATGACCCTGCAATTGTGCTACTGGGTATTTACCCCAAAGATACAGATGTGGTGAAAAGAAGGGCCATCTGTACCCCAATGTTTATAGCAGCAATGGCCACAGTCACCAAACCGTGGAAAGAACCAAGATGCCCTTCAACAGTTGAATGGATAAAGAAGATGTGGTCCATATACGCTATGGAGTATTATTCTTCCATCAGAAAGGATGAATACCCGACTTTTGTAGCAACATGGACGGGACTGGAAGAGATTATGCTGAGTGAAATAAGTCAAGCAGAGCAAGTCAATTATCATATGGTTTCACTTATTTGCAGAGCATAACAAATAACACGGAGGACATGGGGAGATGGAGAGGAGAAGGGAGTTGAGGAAAATTGAGGGGGAGATGAACCATGAGAGACTATGGACTCTGAAAAATAACCTGAGCGTTTTGAAGGGGCGGGTGCTGGGAAGTTGGGGGAGCCTGGTGGTGGGTATTATGGAGGGCACGTACTGCATGGAACACTCGGTGTGGTGTAAAATTATGAATCCTGTTACGATGAAAAGAAATTAAAATAAATAAGTAAATAAATAAATAAATAAATAAATAAATAAATAAAAAAGAGGCCAGATACCACCCCTCCCTGGGAACATGCAGTTGAATTCAAGTGCCAAGTGCACAAGGAGATAGAATACAGAATGTGTCCAGATCCACCATGTAGGGTAGAAATGGTCCCACCATTCATCAAGATCTCCCACTCATTGAGGGTCTTGCCAGCCTGCTGTCTGTAACCAGGCCTGTCCCAGGCTGGATTGCCAGATCACAGGTGTAGGACTGTTCTCTGACAGGAGTGGGATGCCCATAGACCCAGGTTCCAACAGGTTTCCCTCGGATATTCGTTTGGGAGGATCCCTTGTCCTCTGATTCCCCTTCCTAAATATCTATCCCCAGAGAATGCTCCTCCTTCATGAACATATGTGTAGAAAAATATTCTGAATATTTTTACAGCCCCCAGAATTTCCCAGCCTGAAAGTGCTGCTGGCATACATGGGGCTCAATATGCCATGCGAAGACCTGGAGCATTGTGCCAAGCATCTGCTCTCACAGCTGCAACACCTCGAGCCCATGGAGCCAGAAGCTGTGAGTGAGAGGGACTGGGGGTGACAGATGTGGTCCTGAGGAGGGGACAGGGTGGGCCACACTGAACAAGCCTCCATAGAGTGCAGTCAGGTGGAGAGCAGTAAGTAGTCTTAGATACCTTTCCCCTTGGTCTTCAGTCATGGATACATCACAGGGATTAGTTCTTGGATGCAGGCAACATTGAGAGGTGGGAATAGATTCCTTTATTTAGAAAGGACATGGGAATTCAGTCATGCTGATGATATTTTCTTTTCATGGAGCTACAGCCCCAGGCCCAGAGCAACACCATGAAGAACATCAGGAATTGGTCTTAGCTCCCAATGTGGAACCCGCTGTATCTTCAGATACAAAACTGGCCCCAACCCTCCCAGCTGCTGGAGCTCACACGTTAAGAAGAGTGGTAACACCACCTGCCCTGTTGGGGACAGAGCAGGTGGTGGTCAGGACTCTAATTCACTCTCCTGAGATGGAAGAGCTACCAGCTCCTCTGCCTGACCCAGAGGTCCAGCAGGTTCTAGCCCCTGCTATTGAGGTTCGTGAAGGACTTGATCCAGCACCTATCTCAGTGTAACGACCAGCCTCAGCCCCCAAGCAGCAGCTCATGCTGGCTGGAACCCCAAGGATGGTTTCCCCTCTTCTGTCATTGCTCTCTATGTAATTTTGTTTTGTATACACCTATAGAGTGGCTTAATAGATTTTGTTCATTAAATAAAGTAGAATTTGAGTTTACATAAAATTTTACTTTGATCCCTTTCAGTGGTACATGGAGGTGCCATTAAGTACTTTAAGAGTGTTGCACAACCATTTACTTGAAGAACATTTCCGTCACAGAGAAAAACCTGGACTTCTTATCACTCACTGCTCCTTCCCTCAACCCAGTCCCAGCGAACACTGCTTTTCTCTCTGTCTTTGGTACTTTACTCTGAGATTTTCATGTGCCTGGAATCCTACAATATGGCCTTCTATGTCTGGCTACAGAACATAAGAAAGATATAAAAATATTTTTTCAATATTTTATTTAAAAAAACATTTTATTACAAATGAATGTTTTTGAAACAACAATGATCATGGGAAGCCCTAAAATGAGCTACTTTCATTACCTGAAATTGTTTTCCCTTTCATAAGGATACTTTGAAAGGCAGAAACCAGAGAAATGTCTGGTTCCATGAGATACCGTTAAATTCTTTCATTTTCATGCATAGGCCACGTTTAAACTATTCCAGGGGGCATATTTTAAAAATACTAGAATTACATCTTAAATCTTCCCATTTTTTACTTAAAAAGTCAGGTAATAAAGTAAACAGTTCTTCAGGTTTAGGCAGACTGTATTTATGTAGTAAAATAATGATTTAATTATGAAGAAAAGAAGACACATTCCTTCTTCCATGAAATAATTATCTATAATTGGATGGTGCTCCATTTCCATGCTTTTCCATCTGGATTTAGTGTTTGCTCATGCACACACACGTTTGTGTGTATAGGACAGGGGGAGGGCAGCAGGGAGAGTTTTACGGTTGGGCTCTTGTTCTACCTGATGTCCCTACAGTGGATAGGCACTGTCAATACTGTCCCCTTGGACATGCTCAATGACAGCACTCAAATCCCCATCTGTTGAACTGAGCCATTTGCAATTATTTGACTCTCATCATTAAAGTTATAAGTACATCTGAGCCATAAATCTCTATTCTTTATGTATGATTCCTATAAACGCCATTTCTAGAACACACTTTAACTACATTTTTGGAGGGCAAGCTCCATGCTTCTTTATCTATGCTCTCTTTATTCAGCACAGCCTTCCTTGGGAAAGGAGGGACCTGGAGTCTATGGATGAGACCTGAAACCATGAGGACAAGATAGCAGGGAGTCCTTTGGTAGTGGGTGTGAACATAGAGCAGGTAAGAGTTTTCTACCATACCCTTCATGTGTCCTCCCCCACAAGTATCTCTGCTCAGTGTCCTGGAAAACACACCTCCCAGGGCCTGTCTGCTGATACGCTCCAGCCACTCCAGCCCCTTGTGCTCCATAACTCAGATTCTATCTTGAGCAACCACGCCCTGCTCCAGGCCAGCAGAAGAGTGAAGACCAGCTCATTCCTATCAGGTTGCTCCCTGTCTATCCTGGCTGGACCACATCCTCTCAGAGAAGAACTTCTAAGGACAGTGCAGGTCAGTGAGTTACAGCACATTGGCTGCCTATGGACTGCAGGATGGAGAGAGACTCTACCAAGGGTTTTGGCACTGGATATGGTTCATCCATAGCCCTCAGGTTCCCCTAGCCATGACCTGTACCCCTGCCCCAACCTTGGTATCCCTCAAATTCAGCTTATGTGGGAGAGGAGGCTGTGCTTCCAGCTCAAGACACCATGTGAGAAGAAGGGGGAGATCCCTCTCCTCCCACAATTTTGGGTAAGGGGCATCCAATTGACCTGAAGCTGCCTGGAGAAGCCATGGTAGTAGTCCCTGTCTTCTCTGCCACAAGATGGCGATAACCAGGCACAGAAGGTAAGTCTTCAGAGAGAGGACATCTGGCCCTCTCCCTGCAAGGAGAGAGAGACACACCAGTGAATGGGGACTCAGTGAGAAAGGAGAATTATGAGCAATAGGGGAAGGGCTGCTATGGGCAGGGGCACTGCCCTATTGGTCAGAGGCATAGGCTCTGTGTAGGTTTGTAGGGAGTGGTCAGGCTTCATCTTACCAACTGGTCCGTAAAAAACCAAATTCGCCTCCAGAAAATCCTTTGAAATCTGACCATCAAAAAGTTCTGGCAACCTTACAGGCAAGGAAGCCTAAGATGCTATTTACTAATGATTATACAATAGGGTGAGACAGGAGAGAGTCGTGATGGAAGTGAGGGCAGCTCATTTTCCTGCTTTGGACGGCAAGAGCTCCATCATAAGGCATCCCATCATTTGTTCCAAGAAGAGATGACAATTTAGGAAGCTCCAGACTGACAGTCTCCACACTGAGTATTTTCCATTTACAGGACACAAGCTCTGGGTGAGATCCTGACCCAAGGCTGGCCTGGGTCTGTTGTATGAGGACCAGTGTTATGGGAACCCAGCTGAGGGACAAGTCACCCATACTGGAAGGGATAAAGGCTTTCTGGAAAAAAAAAATGAGTTAGGGGGAGCTAGGCTTGCCGGGAAGAAGGTGCAGAGTAAGGCAGTGGCCCACAGCCCATGACAGCAGTGGACTCACAGTCAGCTAATTTAAGCAGGTAGAGCTAGGGATGACTGTGTGTCCTTTGAGAACATAAATCATGTCAGTCAATAACAATTCAATGAGGAAGGTAGAAATGCTCTCTCTGTTTGATGAATAAGGAAGCTTTAAGAAACTGCCCCTTTCCATACTCCACAGTGAGGCAGAGGCAGGATTAGACCAGGCCTTTTCTACCATTGTTGACCCCACCTGACAAGAAGGCTGCATTCCAGATGCTTCAGAAGGGACTTCTCAGCTCTGAGGTTACATGAAGCTTTGTGCCTGGTACCCAGGGAGAAACCTCCTCCTGCCCAGAAAAAGGCTGGCTGGAACTGGGAGAGTCCTCAGTGCCAAGATCTGCCATTGTCAGAAAACAGACCCAGGCCAAGCCCCAATTGTGGAG
>PISX010033183.1:0-15362 GCA_004024625.1 Mellivora capensis | reverse complement strand
TTCCCCTTTCTCCACATCCTCTCCAACACACATTGTTTCCTGTCTTGCTAATTTTGGCCATTCTAACTGGTGTGAGGTGGTATCTCAATGTGGTTTTAATTTGAATCTCCCTGATGGCTAGTGATGATGAACATTTTTTCATGTGTCTGATAGCCATTTGTATGTCTTCGTTGGAGAAGTGTCTGTTCATATCTTCTGCTCATTTTTTTAAAGATTTTATTTATTCATTTGACAGACAGAGATCACAAGTAGGCAGAGAGTCCAGGCAGAGAGAGAGAGGAGGAAGCAGGCCCCCTGACGAGCAGAGAGCCTGATGCGGGGCTCGATCCCAGGACCCTTTTGATCATGACCTGAGCCGAAGGCAGAGGCTTTACCCACTGAGCCACCCAGGCGCCCTCTGCTCATTTTTTTGATATGATTATCTGTTTTGTGTGTGTTGAGTTTGAGCTAACACATATTTTTAATGTTTTTTTTCTTTCCATCTCATTTTGAAATCTCATAATATTGTTGGAAATACAAAATTACTACTAGGCCAACAGCAAAGGAAAAATTATTATATGTGAGACTGATCTGGCAAGATAATGCAGGGAAGATTAATGGAAGCTCGAATATATAGGTGAAAATTCTGATAGAAAAGTAACAACTGCATATTATCATAGTATCTCCTCTGAGATACATATTAATTACAAAAAAAATGGCAACTTGATTATAGAGAGAGCCAGCAGTCACCATTTTAACCAAGTGACCAAGGTTAATACATGCAGTAGTAAGATATATAGACATGAGGTGCACCCTGATCTGATGAGCTGAGAAGGACGTAACACTTTTGTGGTGTTCAGTCAAATCATGAGGAAATCAGACAAACCCATTTTCTACACAACACCTGACTAGTACTATTCATAAGTGTGATAGTCATGAAAGACAAAAAGAACTGAGAACCTGTCCTAGAGTAGAGAAAACAAAGATATGGGTAATGAAATACAATGTAGGATTCTGAATAAATCTTAAAGACAAAGGAGGACATTATTAGAAAAAAATATAAATGTAAATAAGAAATTAGCAGATAAGGACATTGGTAGAAGAACTACTAAAATGTGAAAAGGTTTAGTAGTTTAAGTAATATGGTTGTACAAATATTGATTTGTATGATTTTGTACAAATATTGATTTGATGGTTTTAATGATAATATAATAGTTACATATATATTAGTGTTAGGAATCCTAAGAGAATGGTATGTGGAAACTCTCTGTGTGACATTGTAATAATTTGTAAGATTCTGTAAATATAAAATTATTTCAAAATAACAAGCAAAAATCATATCTTAAGTATTTATAAATAACAACAATCAGAAAAACATTTTAATACACTTTCCTATGGAGAGATATTATAATTTAAGGAAGTGTAGAAGTTGTAAATATGCATTTCAATAAATCACCACAAAGTGAGCACATTCATAAAACTACCATTCAAGTCAAAAAATAGAATAATATACCAGCAGCCTAGAGGTGTGCCTTATAATTCCTCCAAAAAGTTCCTTTGTGTCTTCTCCCCAGTGTAACACTTGTACTGTTTTCCAATAGCATAAAGTTTGTTTCTCAATTTTATATCAGAGACTGTAACAATTCACAGGCTATCCAGTAATAAATGAGAGTTTTCTTTGTTCCATATCTTCACCAATGCTAGGCTTTGTCTATTTAATTTTAACCATTCTTGTATGTGCAAGAGAGTTTAGAGTTTCTGTAGTAATTTTTTTAAATTCCAGTGTTCCACATGGCTGAATTATGGCTGTGCAAAAACATCAATGAAAGTGGGAATTCTTATAAACACTTCGAAATGATTCTGCACATGGGACTACTTTTAAATTAATCACAATCTGATGTCCCGTTTACAGGTCCCAGAGGAAGTAAGACCTTTCCCAGAAGATTTGTCTTAAAGAGACAAAATGAAAAGCATTGCATACAATGTGATTTGGGATCATTTAGGTGTTGAATGCTTTTATGGTAAAATTATCTCAACCATTTACATTTTAAGCATGACACAAAACACACACACATAAAAGCAGAACATTCTCTCATGAAAAGAGGGACTAATAGCTCTTTTAAAGATACAGGTATTTTGTACTAATTTTATTTCAGTACTCAGCTACCTTGATTAGTACACATGTTATATTTTTCCAAATAGAAATAACAGCCCCATTTATCAATACCATAGATTGATATATCCAAAAATCTTCTATAAAACATCTAAAGACATTTGTAAGTTACCTAAACATTCCCTTACTAGCCTGCTAAAGCCTGCATGAATATATCACAAAGTTTTGGTATAAAATAGAACTATACTTCTTTTAGTAAACAAAAATTTCCTGAGATATAGCAAGAGTGACTAATAAAGAATAACAAGGACATTTAGGTACATCTTATACAACTTATAAATGTATTTTCAATTATTTCTCAACCATCTTAAAAGATTTTGTTATGTTCTCAGTAGTGCATTCAGCCCCAGATGTTATAAATGTCAATATGGAATTTGATTCAATTCATTTTCTTAAACTCTATACTCAGAGTGTGTCATCACAGTGTGATTTTTGCTCCCCAAAAATAGAAAAAAAGGAAAGAAATCAGTTTATTGCTGCCTCACATTATTATTATATGTATCCTACAGCTGAGAAAACAGATTACATGTAGAAGGCCACAAGGCTAGTATATGGCAAAGCTTTCAACTCAAAGTAAACTTTTAATTAAGCCCTATTATAGTATGTCCACTTGCTCATCACGACATTGCATTCTGTAGAATATGTACCTACAGTTAACATCCCTCACTCAGGAAGTAAGGAAAAACCAAACCAGTGCTTTTGAAGTAACAGAATCAACTGTGAACTTCATTAGACATCCAACAGCTAAACTGTGTACTTTCTTACAGTCTGCAGTCTCTTCTCCTCCCACATTTCCCTTCCTCCCCTATTTCTCACTCTCTTCCCACCTGCAGTCCTTCCCTCTTTTTTCTCCTCAAGTCGTTGAGAAATAAGAATTTGGGATAAGAACAGTTGGCTATAAGTCAAGTATCTTCAGAATATAACTTTATTAGGGTTACTAGGGTTTCTGGTATACAAGGTTTCTTGTTACCAAACCAGAAAGAAATTGGTATTTCCCTGCTTGGCTGCACAAGAAGATATACAGGAATTTTGGTCCGATCCTGATCTTATTGTTAATACAAAGGCCAACTCGGTTCTGGAGTATGAGAGAGATGAGAGTAAGAATTGAACTTGCTAGATCAGGCAGCTGGGGTTTTACTTCTCCATATGCATCCTGCTCTTGGAATAAGATTTGGCTATTATTTGCCAACCTGGCACCAATAGTGGTATACCTTCCTCTTATTGCTACTTCTGCCAAAATAACAGGTTTTCATCTCTGAAAATTGACAGTAACAATCTACTTCCCTTCCTACTTGCCACTTTATTCCTGTGTATATGTGTATTTTGTTTAACTTTGATTTCTTTTTATTTGAGAAAGGGGACTTACGTATTTGTTATGTATGTAAATAAAAACCAGGTTTGACTACATGTACTAGAAAACTCTAAAATAAACAAAATGAAATTTTATTTCCCTGGCTTAGGTGATAGGCAGTCAGAAGTTGGCATAGGAGTTCAATAATAGCAACAGAGACACTTCTTTTTAATATCATAGCCTGCTATCCTGAAAGCCATCTCATAGTGAAATATAGCTTTTGAAATGATAACAAATAATAATAATAAAGATGAGGAATCATGTGCTCTCTCTCTTTCTTTAGGGAATCTCCTTTTGTAAATTATAAACAAACGAACAAAAACCCTTCCAGTTATATTTACTTTTCCAGAACATAGTCACTAAGTCAAATCTAACTCTGAAAGAGGACAGAAAAACAATCTCATAATTGGGTGCTACAATATATTTACATAGTAGCTATATTTGGCAAAGCTTACAATTATATGTCTGTGTATATATAATAATATGTAGGTGTGCATAATATACATGTATATTCCAAAATGCAAATAAACTGGAATATGTATATGTTACATTTGTGCTAATGTTCAGTGTAGCAAGACCTCCATATCTGTTGAAGGAATATTTCCTTAAGTCAAAATATTATCATCCACAGAGGAGAAGCAATTGAGTATCAAACATTTCAAATTGGTTAGCTATAAAATGCAACTTTTCACAACAAATTTAAAAATTAATAACAGCAGAAGCTAAAAAACCACATTCATAAAAATACCACTGATTCAGATGACACAGCTAAAAAAAAAGGCAGAGGGAGAAATAATTAAAACTTTGAATTGTAAGAAAAATTATTAAAAAATCAATAATTCTTGTGTTTATGATATTATGATATATGGATGTTTTTATATTTTAAATGCACATATCATTTGGAAACAGATTTTTGAAAAGAACTATTCTAGGAAGCTATCAACATAATAAAAATACTTTGTTATTCAATAAATAGCTTTTTTTCAGAAGTTATTTTATTTAAGACTAAGCTTTCATGTTAAGAAATGTCCTAGTATGGATAATAAATTGCATGGTTCTAAATATTGTTCAGTGACAGTATTTTGAGTTAAATTTTCTGATACATCTATTTTGAATTCTTTTTATATAATTAAATGAGATACCATTTTATCATTACATATTATTTTTATAATTATATATGGTTATCATAATATAAAATGAGACCTTTAATTCTAATAATGAATTTTTATAAAAAGTCTGCTTAAACCTCCCTGTTGACCATTTACCCAAGAGAACAAATAAACCTCTCATAAGTAAAGATAGTATACAAGTTCCAACACTCCAGTCAAACATTCATTAAAGTTTATATGTTTGTTCATTCACTTTAAAAATATTATTATATAGGGGCGCCTGAATGGTGCAGTTGGTTAAGTCTCTTGATTTCGGCTCAGGTCATGATCTCAGGGTCCGAGGATCAAGCCCCACATCAGGCTCCCAGCTTAGTGGGGAGTCTGCTTGAGATCCTCTTTCTCCCTCCGCCTCTATCCCCATGTGTTTGCTCCCTCTCTTTCAAATAAATAACCTTTTAAAAATATATAATGTTATATCATTTCCCAAAATATAATCAGTACTAAAATAAGTCAAATACAAAAAAAAAAATAAAAGGAAAGAAAAATAGATGTCAGGCACTGGAGCAAGTTTCTTCTGTGGTGTTCGTATGTGTGTAGGGTGAAACATAATAGAACTGGGGTTTAGTTGGCTTTTTTATTATTACTGACATTGATGGAGTTTGTATTTTCTCAGTTTCTCCATTTACAGCATAGTCCTTTGTGTACAGACTGAAAAGACTACTGATGAAAAAAAAGTAGACAAATAGCAAAAAAAGCCCATACTTTCAAAGTTTACCCATTTCCTGCTGTAGCTGCAGACTCTATCCAATGCTTTGCTGTATCACAGATTCTGTTACCTATTTCTATTCTTTCCTAGTTATGCTATAATCATAAAATGCTCCCAAATAAAAATATGTCAGGTGAAATCTAATTATATTAAGATATATTAAAAATTACATTCCTAAATTAAATGTAGGAACTATTTTCTTTTCTCAACAGAACAAAAAAAAAAAAAAACACAGGTATTTTTTTTTACTTGACAGCAGTATTTCATATTAGGCATAAAAAGGTAGCTGTACAAAATCAAACCTGAAAAATTATGGCAAAGACAAAAAGAACACTGACTAAGATTTAGAAAATTGAAGCAAAAGACCAGCTTTACCATTAACTATAGAATCTTGGACTATATACTTTACCTTTTAAACCTGACATTTTTCCACAGTACACACAGAAAATAATATTTATCTTTCAATATTGTTTAGAAAATTCAATTGAAATGATGTGTGTGCATTTGTACATTTATACAGAATTGACACTATAAAATTAAATCTGAATATCAATAACTTAAAGAATATTGGTAGAAGTAAAAATAAGCAATATTTCAAAAACAGGAGATTCTACAAATCAATATAACAATTTTCCCATTCAAGTAGTAGTATTTTTAGCAATTCTGTTTTAAAGAGAATATGTACAAAGAAACTCCCTTAGGAAATTTTTTTATTTGTTTTTTAATCTCAGAGTAATGTTCTCTTTAATTTGGCATTTTATATGTTGGAGAAGATTAAAGGCAAGCCATGCCCCAGAGTTATTTAACTATATTGTGTAATTGTAAATTTATCAGCAGTTTCAGATGTAATGGAGATTTCTTTAAAAAAATAGCAATAACTCTCAAAAACAGAATACCATTTAAAATGCAACTTCCCTTTCTCCTTTCCCCATCCCTCCATTCTCATAATGAGGAATTGCAATGGGATTTATGTGACAATGTTGCTGATGCTCTGGGAGGGAAGAGACAAAGCAAGTCTCAGAGCCTTCCAGGTCTGTACCAATTCTGCTATGACAACTACAAAGAAAAAAAGCACAACTTGTTTTTGTTGGTAAAGTCAGCAGATGTGACTTGAAGACAAATAGGGAGCAGATGTGATGAGTTAGATTGTTTGCTTTTACATAGACAAATGTGGCTGTAGCCATCATAACTGGGAAATGCTTTAGCTGCAGAATCCGCTCTGTCTCATAAGTACTAAGCTTCTGTTTCTTACCCTCTCGGCAGTTCTAAGGGAAGCATAGAAAATGCACCAAACCCCTGAGCTCTCATCAGAGAATGTTAAGTCAAGCAAAATTAATTTTGAAAAACGATTTTAAAAGTATGTGTTCCCTTTTACATAGATCATAACGAAATGCACTCTCTTGGAGTTTTTGTTGTTAAAAAAAAAAGAAAGAACAAAAAAATAATGAAAAAAATATGTTTGGCAGAACTGGCATGGAAAAAGATTTAAAATGCAACAGTTGCTTTGATGGAGTTGGGAGATAAAAAGTGTTGGGAAAAAATAAAAAACACAACCTGTTATTAGATTTGGTGGGCCATTTCCGAAGGTGGTATTTATTTCCTGGGAAAAGTCCAATATGCTCAGTTATCGAACTTCTGACCTTTCCTTCTAAACATCGCAGGTAGCTGCTGATCATCTGTGCCTTTGTTGTTGTGAATGCTGGGTTGCATCTTCTTAAGGCAGAGAAAAGGCAAAGCATATCCCTATTGCCATCTGGAATCTCTCAACTCAAATCAGAAAATCTAAGGAAAGAATTCTATCAATTCTGACAGCCAGGTCTGCTTTTAACTTTTGCCCCCATCCTTTACTATGTCTGAGTGATACCCTAGGCAGGCGGCTAACACAGTGAATGGCGTAACGGTGAATTACTTTTCATCTTCTCTTTTCCTTTTTCAGCATATGATATATAAGCTTAAAGAATAATGAGAGCATGAACATTCATTTTTATTTTTTTCCCTATACTCAGCTTATTGTTTTCTTTTTACTCTGGATGTGGTAAGTGAGATTCCCGTTGTTTGAGAACCCAGATTGTCCTGACATTCTATTTTACCTTTACATGCCCCAAAATGAAGTAATGCCTTGCAGCCATTTATCTATTATCTTTGATGTAGACTGTCAAACTCATTGCAAGCATGCACCAACTAGAACGCTACCCAGACACCTAAGAGGAACTGACAATAGTATACTCTAATGCGAATTACATTTGCATTCAAGAGGGATGTGATAGAACATTCTTCTCATATATGACTATGCTTAATTTCTGTGAATTTAAATGAATCATGACATCCCTTAGCCCACGAAAGGTGGCAACAATGACATTTTCTGTCTATCTTGAATTCTGACTTAACCAGTTATTGGTTTTGTGAGCCTCCATTCAAATATAAAATGAAGACTGTCATATCTAACCTCCCGGGAGTCAAAGAAGATGAAATCATGTCATATCGGTAGAAAGCTTCGAGTCCGCAGGATAACTCAGTGTCGAGTAGTGCACACCTACACTGTGGTGGCCTGATTCTGACTCCTACAAGGCTGGTGATTGCAGAAGCTCCTTGACCTTCCGAGCTTCAGTTTCTTTATCTGTGGAATAATAACTACAACTTCAAATGTTTCAAAATTAAATAATAATTGAGAAAGCGATTTAGGATGGTGCCTTGCTGGGGAAAGTGTAGGCTTAATAAATGTAAGCTGTTCATCTTAAGCCTCTGGTTCATTCCTTCCTCTCAGTTAATCTCCTGAAGCCTTTACAGTGATTAATACAGTTCGCCCTCATTTTATTATGCTTTGCTTTATTACACTTCACAGATGTTGCTTTTTTTCTTTTTTTTTTTTTTTGTCCCAATTTGAAGGTTCAAGACCTCAGTGGAGGCAGTAACTGCAGATGTGGTGGAAACAGCAAAAGAACCGAAAGTAGAAGTGGAGCCTGAAGATGTGGATGAGTTGCTAAAATCTCATGACAGAAACGCTAACAGTTGAGGAACGGGTTCTTACAAGTGAGCAAAGAAAGTGGTTTCTGGAGATAGAATCTACTCCTGATGAAGATGCTGCGAGGACTGTTAAAATAACAACAGCGGATTTAGAGTAAAGTAAACTTAGTTGACAAACCAGAGTCAGGGTTCTAGAAGACTGACTCAGATGTTGGAGGAAGTTCCACTGTGGCTAAAATGCCATCAAACAGCATCGTATGCTACAGAGAAATTGTTTACAAAAGAGTCAGTCAGGGGTGCCTGGGTGGCTCAGTGGGTTAAAGCCTCTGCCTTGGGCTCAGGTCATGATCCCAGGGTCATGGGATCAAGCCCTGCATCGGGCTCTCTGCTCAGCAGGGAGCCTGCTTCCTCCTCTCTCTCTGCCTGCTTCTCTTCCTACTTGGGATCTCTGTCTGTCAAATAAATAAAATCTTAAAAAAAATAAATAAAATAAAAAATAAGTAAAAGAGTCAGTAAATAGAACAAACCTCATTGTTGTCTTCTTTAAGAAATTTCCACAGCCACCCCAATCTTGAGCCACCATTACCCAGATTAGGCAGTAGCCATCAACATGGAGGCAAGACCCTTCACTAGCAAAAAATATATATATATTTTTTTTAAATTAACTATTTCCTGAAACCTCAGATGATGGTTAGCATATTTTAGCAAGAAAGTATTTTTAAATTAAAGTATATGCATTGTTTTAGGTGAAATGCTATTGCAAAGTTAAAAGTAATCTTTTAAGTATAATGTAAACATAATTTTAATATGCACTGGGAAAGCCCTCAAAAGATCAGTTGAGTTGCTTTATTATGCTATTTGCTTTATTGGGGTGGTCTGGAACCGCACCTGTGATATCTGCAGAGACGGAATCTGTCTATTTATGCTTGTGTTTACAAACTGTATTTGTTGGGTTTGGGTTTTGTTATTTTCCCTATCTTTTCTTTTTTGATGGTGTTTTTCAGGTCACTTTGCTTCAATAACAAAGACAATTATTTTCAAATAATTTGTCTTTACCTTTTCCTGTATTTGTACATAGTGGTTCAGTATTAGAGAAAAGTGCATTGTTTCTGTCATATTTCCAATCTGTGTTGGTGCTCATTTGAGAAAATAAAGTTTTCAAATATTCAAAAAAAAATATGGCTGTATGTCATTGGCCCACTATACCCTGAGATCTTTCTGACATCTATTTCTAGATCCCCACGGCCGCAGCTGGCCCTGAGTGTCTGATTTGTGAATTTTTTCTGAATGCACTGCCACCATGTTTCATAAACTCTCTGCTCAACATCACTCCTCTACAAGGCAGGCACATGTATTCTAGGTGCTTGTTCTATGCTCCTAGCCTTCAGAGCCTGTTGCTAGTCCTGAGCGAAAGAGAGATTACACCATAATATTAAGGAGTCCTTACTTAATTTGTGACTACAATTAAAATATAGCTTTATAAAGTTAACTTTGAATTTATTGCTATATTTTATGGGAGGTGGGGCACAAAGAGCCACAGAGAAGATAATATACTCTATTTGTTCTCCAATCCACCCAACTCTCTGTATCACTCTGTGGGAGTGACAGCCTCTTCTACATAATTAACTTTAAAATGTATAAAGACCTTTTCACGCAATAAGTCTAAGAAAGTACTGAAGTCCTAAGCTTGCTGGATACATGAGATAGTAGAAATTAGAAAATGAGAGCTTTCATCCCGGGTTAGCTAGTTATATGCTAAGTTACTCAATAATAAGTTACATATCTGCTTTGAACTTCAACTTGCTTATCTGCAAATTAGAAATGGTAAAAGCACCTCCTCCAATTTCTTCATAGTATTCCTTCATTGAACATATAAGTGCCTGTTCAACTTCCTCTCCCCACTAAGTACACCCATTATTCCCAGGAACTTTACTTTCTATGACAGTCATCTCAAACTTTCTGTTCCTCTCTCCCACATCATTAGCAATTGCTTTCTTTGTCACTCCATAACAGCTATGTTTCATTTGGTCCTCATCCCGGATCTTGTCATCATCAATAATCACTGATTTAATCATCATGCAACATTCTGACCACACACTGTATTTCTTCCACACTATCTTGATTGTCAGTCTGTATCTACAGAACTCAGAGTCTTTTGAAGTCTGTTTCCTTGTATTCCATGATTCCACATCCTTCTTTACTTCCTTTTTTTTTTTTTTTTTCAGCTAAGATCCTTCGGTCTGCTATTTCATTAAGACTTTTGCCAATACTATGACTCACTTTGATATTTTTAATTTTTATAACCACCTAGCAAAATACCTAACCAAGACTCAACTATTCTATACTCTTTATTCAAGTATATGTTTCAAGAGCAGGAACTACTGGAGAAGTCACAATTTGTTACTATAAATTCATAATAAACTTCAAAATGCTCTCAGATGGTGTGCAAATACTACTTCATTCTACAGGAAAACCCAGTCATAAAAATAAACACAACTAATATTTTCTGGTAGTCACCACTTACAGGTATGTAATATAGAGAGATAGATGATATATATATAAATTTGTAACATAGAAATAATTTTAGAAAGTACTACTTTTCTAGTAGTACTAGAAAAAAAGTGCTACATACTACATTTTAGCTAATATCATCAAACCTAAATAAATATGAATTTAACCAAAGATGAAGAACATTTAATGAATTTGAATGAGTTCTGAGATTCTAAGAAATTTTCCTAAAGATATGGTTGTCATCATAGACTTTACACCAAAGTTTTAAATTTTAGATATTAATGTCTATCTTCCCCTTCTTCACAAACTACCCATTTCCCACTAGTAATTTTACTGTGTTCTGTTTGTGCTTTTGTAACCATAATTCCCCAGTTGTTTAATTTCAATTTTACATTTATATAGATAGGATACTCAAGCTATCTCTTACCTTGATGAGTTTATTGTTAAGATCTTTGTTATTCATATACTTTTGCCTGGATCTTATTGTCCAGAGCTGTTACTTGTTAAGTTTGGTTTGGTTTTCGTTTTGTTTCTATATTTCAAATATATTGAGTGCTACAATATCTACATTATTGCAACTTCAAAAATTTATTTCAGGGGCGCCTGGGTGGCTCAGTGGGTTAAAGCCTCTGCTTTCGGCTCAGGTCATGATCCCAGGGTCCTAGGATGGAGCCCCGCATCGGGCTCTCTGCTCCACAGAGAGCCTGTTTCCTTCTCTCTCTCCCTGCCTGCTTCTCTTGCCTACTTGTGGTCTCTGTCTGTCAAATAAATAAATAAAATCTTTTAAAAAATTTATTTCATTAGTCTTTATACATTGCTCAGATCCTCACTTAGAATAAAGGCTTCAAGAAGGCAGAGAATTGTCTGGTTCCCTGCTCACTTTCTTTCTTTCTTTCTTTTTTTTTTTTTTTTTTAAGATTTGATTTATTTATTTGAGAGAGATCACAAGTAGGCAGAGAGGCAGGCAGAGAGAGAGGAGGAAGCAGGCTCTCCGAGGAGCAGAGAGCCCGATGCAGGGCTCGATCCCAGGACCCTGAGATCATGACCTGCCCCGCTCAATTTCTAACGGCCATAACAACAATTGAACATGGTAGGGATTCTATAAATATTTATTTAATGAGTGAATATAATAAAACCACTGGTAGGGTTTGGGACTATATCAGACATTTCCTGAAATGTTCAGAATGACTCAAGTCACATGGGATGGGAAATTGGTTATCTAAGATATTAAATGACAAAAACCTTAACGGTTTCTGTTGAAAGTTTAAATGTTTCATGGTTAAGAAAAAGATACCATTTTAAACATGTGTTGCCTTAGAAGTGGCTCCTGTTTACAGACAAGTGCTGACAGCAAAGTTACCACAGAATTTATAGAAACATTGGCTATTAAGAAAGAAGCAGAGACATGAAGGCCCCCTTAGGCACACAAGGTGATTGAAACAGTCTCACACCTAAAAACATGTTTTTCTCTAATTTTACAAAAGGTGATAGAAGTAATGTCAGACACAACTCAGATGATATGTGCAATTAAGAGAAACTATAATGACAGTTTGAGGAGTGGCAGTCACTTGTTCTAAAAAGGAAAGCACTTAGGAAGAATGTCTACTCTACTCTCCATAAACCCATGAAATAAGGAAGAATATCCCTGGCATTTGCATATATATCTTTGTGGTACCTTTTATGAATTAAATGTGTATTTACAGATTTATTTATCACAAACATGTCAGGTAAAATCATTACCGACATTTTAAAAGTGAAGTTACTGTGGCTAAGAGCTTTATATTATTAGCCAAGAAAATATAACAGATATGTGAGAGAGGTGCATTTTATACTCAAGTCTTCTGACCACATATCAAGTCTTCTGACCACATATCATTTCTTCTACCTCTGTGAGCTTTCTCCTCTAGTTTGCAAGTAATTGATGCCAGTATCATATATTTATGATTACTTGGGTTATAGGACTCCAGCCTGTCCTTTGAATTCTACATGTTCCTGATACACATTGGACATAAAGCAACCTTAAAACAAAAGAAATTGTAGTTAACGTTAGACAAAGAGTAGAATTTAGTGAGAATCTTTTCAAAATAATTAGGAAATACTCCATTGTAAATACATGCTTGAATTAATTTTTTTAAAATTAAACTATAATTGACTTACAATATCCTATTCAGGGGTAGATCATCATAGTCCATAACCATGCAGTGTTATTACAATGTTACTGACTATATTCCTTATGCTACACCTACATCCACATGGCTTATTTATTTTATAATTGGAAGTTTATACCACTTAATCTCTTTCACGTATTTCTCTTCCCCTCCCCCTGCTCTGGTAACCAATAGTTTGTTTTTTGTATCTATGAGTCTGCTTCTGTATTGTTTTGTTTGTTTTGCTTCTTTAGATTCCACATATAAGTGAAATCATATGGTATTTTTCTTGTCTAATTTATTGCACTTAGCATAATACCCTATAGGTCCATCCATGTTGTCACAAATGGAAAGATTTTATTATTTTTTATGTCTGAGTAATATTGTAATGTGTATGTATACACACGAATGCATATTTGAAACAAGTGAACACATATTTTTAAGTGTCTTAACTTAACTTAACCAACTATCTTGGTCCCCAGTCCCCTTGTCCATCAATGTCTGTAACAAGAGAATTTATAAACTACACACAGAATCTGGAAATCCATATGCTGGCAAATACTCTAACTGTAGGCACATGCAGCTAAAAGAATGTTCTACATCTAAGAGTTGTTAATCCAAAGGGACTTTCTCAGTTATTTTGAAATGATCCTGACTAAATATCACTATTTATGTGATATTAACTACCATTTATTTTGTTTTAATATTCTTTTAGTGTCCTTGATGTTTATCAGGTCCTGACTAAATTCTACTATTTATGTAATATTAACTACCATTTATTTCAAGATTCTTTTAGTGTCCTTGATGTTCATCAAGAACATCTGAAATATGCATTCAAGGACAAGCTTCACTTGCATAATCTGAGTAATCATAAATATAGTATACCTGCATCAACAACTCATAAACTAGAAAACCCACAGAAGTATAAGAACTGGGAAAAGTCACAGGGTTAACTATAACTTGAAATGGAACTCCTCAAGTATCTTTATTTAGAGGCTTAATTTAATGTGTTGCCAAAGAAAAAGAGAAACTAAGTTTTCTCTGAAATAGTTAGCATCCTATGAGAGTGAAGAAATTCTTAGAGATTATTATCATATCAAGTGCTACTACAATGATAACTGAAATTCATTGTTTTTCATGATATATCTGCATCTTTAATCTTTTGCTAATAGTACCTGCAAAAAACATTAACTAATGGTTTAAGCATCCCCAACTCCCATGGTAAATCAAGGCTGTAACAACAAGGTCTGAGACTCTTGTTACTGTTTTCATTTCTTTCTTGCAGTGCTATTTTGCTACAAGTTATCAATAGAGCCATGAACTGAAGCTTTCATTTTACTGGAGTCAGCAGCAGTGGAATGATTCAAACAGAGTGGGAAAAGAGACATCACGTCAACAACTTCATCAAGGTTTATTTTTCATTCCTTCCACAGTTTTGTTGCTGAAATATGGTCTGACTGCTTTGCTGTATCATGGGGAAAGCAGCAGCAGAATGTGATTCAAAGCAAGCAGTTTCATGGTCTCACTGATGTAAAGAGCAGAAAAATTTGTTTTGGGCTGTTTACTGTTCTGAATAGCAATCAGTAGTTTGCACGTGTAGGTAAAGTCAGCTGTTAAATATATCATAGATGTATTCTATATTAATATTTATGGAAAAAATAGATCTTGGAGTCAGACTTAGTCTCTAACAAGTTCCTTAACTCAATCTGGATGTAATTTTCCTTAAGTATCTAAAATGGGAGCTCAATTCCTAAGATTCCTTCTGGTTCTAATATCTTAAGTTTCTATATAGTTTTCATTTACATAAATACATAAAGCTCATGGTTGGATCCATCAGAATTTTATAATTTATTCTTATTTCTACACCATTATTCTCTCAGATTAAGTAATATCAAAACCCTCTTTTAAATTATTATTTTTAAGATCTTTTATAATATCAAAATATCAAAACATTTATAATATCAAAACCTTCTTTTAAATTATTATTTTTAAAAACTTTTGGACAGTGAAGGAAACCGTCAATAAAAAGAAAAGACAATCTACTGATTGGGAGATATTTACAAATTATATACCCATAAGGAGTTAATATGCAAAATATATAAAGAATATATATAACTCAACACCAAAAAAAACCCACAAAGAATTTGATTAAAAATGGGCAGAAGTTCCATATAAATTTTAGGATTATTTGTTCCATTTCTTTGAAAAAAATGGGTGGGATTTTGATAGGGATTGCATTAAATGTGTAGATTGCTTTAGGTAGCATAGACATTTTCACAATATTTGTTCTTCCAATCCAGGAGCATGGAACATTTTTCCATTTCTTTGTGTCTTCCTCAATTTCTTTCATGAGTACTTTATA
>PISX010033182.1:0-15368 GCA_004024625.1 Mellivora capensis | reverse complement strand
TTTCTTGATTGGGTTATTTGTTCTTTGAGTGTTGAGTTTGATAAGTTCTTTATAGATTTTGGACACTAGCCCTTTATCTGATATGTCGTTTGCAAATATCTTCTCCCATTCTGTCAGTTGTCTTTTGGTTTTGTTAACTGTTTCCTTTGCTGTGCAAAAGTTTTTGATCTTGATGAAATCCCAATAGTTCATTTTTGCCCTTGCTTCCCTTGCCTTTGGCGATGTTCCTAGGAAGATGAGGTTGCTGCGGCTGAGGTCAAAGAGGTTGCTGCCTGTGTTCTCCCACTATCCCAATTCTTAATTCTGTGTATTGTTTAACTGTATCTCCTCTCCAGAATGTCAACTCCATGAGAGTAGGTATCTTTTGTTCATACGGGCCAACCAGTGTCTGATACTAATGAAAAGCACTCCTCCTTAATTGATGAGTGAAAGAACCAACAAAGTAGAGTTTTTAAAAATGGGTTTGTAAATTGATTGTCTGAAATTCAGAATACCTGTTTTCCCCACAGAAGCAATTTTATAGGTGAAGGTTATATACTCAGATCAACATATGAAAACTTGTTAAACTCATAACTTAGACACAGAATTATCTTTTGAAATGAGCAGGGACAGGATGTAGGGGGAAATCTAGAGTGATAAATTTAAAAAATTAAGTTAGGGGATGGTGTGCCTTGTTGGCTCAGTTGGTAGAGCATATGACTTTTGATCTCAGGCCCCACATTGGGCTTGGGACCTACTTAAAATTAAAAATAAAATAAATAAATAAATAAATACATTCCTCCTTATAAAATATTAAATTAGCGGAATTAATATTTGATTGAAAGGGGATTAATTCAAAGATTACCTTAAATTTTTGCTGAAGGTCCTTTCATAACCACTTCTTCCCAAAGTCTTCCATGAACGTCCCAGACCACAGCGAGCAGTCCTGTCTTTGATCTCACAGAGAAGTTGTTAACTGTAATATTTATCTGGCAGTTAGACATGCAGTTTCATGCCCGTCCTTGTACAGAATGACCTCTTAAACTGGATAACCACAGTCTGGAATTGTCTGTAAATCTCAGAAAAAAAAAAAAAAAGCCTTAAAAATCTGTTGAGGCAGTCGCTGTTCCTCTGCAAACAGAAATTGGTGGGCAGGCCCGTTCTCAGAGCACTCTCAGCGCAACCAGCCTCTGTTGTCAGGAGCCTTCACCCAGCATCAGCAGCTGCCTCATGGACTGCTCGCCCGGCCCACCGTTAAACCACTGCAAGATCGACGTAGGCAGGCCCACGGCAAACGGTGTATATTAAACAATATGCCTTGAGCCTGTTTTCATCATGTCAGAGAGATAAGCATCAGGTGAAGGGAAACAAATGTGAGACTAAGACTAACATTTTCTATAAAGCTATTTGTCTGGTCCAGGTCACCAGCCCTTATGGCTTCTATATTTAAGAGGTTGGTCCATGCAGCTGAACTGAACAGTTGATTTTCTTCTCAGGTATGAATATTTAACTTTATATAAGACCATAGCTTGAGTTCCCCACTAGATAGTAAGCCATGTAAGGGTAAGGACTGTCTCTTTTATCCCCCAAAGCAACTAGCACGGGCCTTGCATATACCAGTAATATTACTGAAAGTTCACATTTATTTTGTACTTTATACAGTGCCGTGTTCTAATTCACTTAATCCCCACAACCACTTCATGGGGCAGATGCAGTTATGGCTGCCGTCTTAGAGATGAGATTATTGGTTATTGCTATGTGAAAAGGACCTTGCCCAAGGTCACACAACTAATTAATGATTTTAGCTGGACAATCAAAGTCCACGCTCTTAACCACTAGTCCATGATGTAAAATTATCATTCGAGAGACTGAAATATCAAACTCTTTCTAGTGGGTAAAAATACCTTTCAATGTTGAAAAATTATGTGTATATATAAAGTTTTAGATACACATGCATATACATACACATTCTTATAGATGTAAGCATAATACATACATATGTTAGTTAGTCAAGAATCCTTTTTCAATGGAGTGTATACCAGTGTGCTGATACTCAAATAAAGGAGTTTCATTTCAACCGTCCATGTTGGGAATAAAACATCTCCATTTGCACTGCATTTGTCATGAGCATTCTGTGAATATTTTGAAAGAAATACAAGTTTACTATCATGAACTCAGAAATCTGGAAATTTTGGCCTCTTCCCAATTAGGGACTTAAATCAATGAAAATATAAGCATTGATTCTTTTGAATGTGATGATTATGTCATCAGTTGCATTGTTTATGAAAAATTCATAAAAATGTTTTTCAAAATGTTAAAGTAACTGGTGTTCACCTCTGTTCTCTAAAAATTGTACTTTCTGTGTTCTTTCTAAGGTTTGTTTTCCTTGAATCATAGACATTAACAAGCTGGGAAAAAGACATTCCAGTGAGCCAACCTATTCCCCACCAAGAGACTAACCTTCCCCACAGTTTCTGGTAGAACTTTAAGATCCCAGACTTGACATTTTTAGCCACAGGGTTTTGTCTTTCCCCAAGGAGATAGTATGAGGCTCTTAAATGACAGTAAGTCTTGCTTACTGTATGGAATTTTGCCAGCTAACCCTCCCAGGTTATGGAGGATCATGAAAAAGAAGAGGGTGACATAAGGAATATTTCCAGAGCCAAGAGGGAGAGAAAAATCTGCCTCTTATGGTAAATTTCAAAAACCATTTAAAGTTACTATCTTTAGACATGTGCCTAGATTCTTTCCAATTCCTCCCCAAAGAGGAAAAATTTTTACTAGACCACCTAAGTCATTCAGTTCATATCATATAAGTAGCTGTAAAATATTTTAAAATACTGACAGATGTATTCTTACTTCTTGGCATTTCTTTTTTACCCTACAACATTTCCACCATTAAAATTAGATCTTCAGGCTAAGGCTTTTATCCTAGAGAGAGAAAAGTACCAAAGAACCTAGCAAGAGCTGAATTCAGCAAGTCAAATTCTTCACTTTGAATTTCAAAATAGTCTCTTGAGAGGGGAAGATACAATGGTATTAAAAAAGAGGGAAAAAAACAGCTCTTCAAAGGCAAATCCTGGAGCATTAAGTGCATGGAGTTTATAACATAAAACATAAGGAGGAAAAACATATGATGATGTATAAGCCATTTCTCCACCACACAAGCAATAAGAATGTTTTCTGAGCTGGGTTTAAGGATCTTGGAGAATATTTAGAGAGTATATAGCCAGTGCAGGATCTCTCAAGAAAAGGATTCACACAGTTACCCCTCTAAGCATCAAAACTCTTGGGAAGTTGGTAGAGACCATCCTCCTGAAAAAGACAGACATCTGAGAGTGGGGAGGACTAGCTCCCAAATTGAAAACTGAAACCCAGACAAGAAATCCTTTGAGAGCTTCTTTCATCACAGGGCAGCCAAGAGAGAGAAAAGTATGTACAGAGTGTTAACTTTAAAAATAAAACCATCAGTTATTTTACAAAGAAAAAAAAAAAGAATTTATTCAGGAATAACAAAGAATTGTAAATCAGGACATGCAAGCTATAGCAAAACTATAGGCAAGTTCAGAGAACAAAGGAGAGGAAGGCTCTTCCATATAGGAAAGGGGGAATTGGGAAGGGCTCTTAGAAACAAAAGTCCATTGGAGTAAACTGAGAGTTTGAAGTATGGCGGCTTTTCACTGGCTGAGTTGTAGCTGTTTCTCACTGGCTGAGTAGTTGCTGGGCAAGAAGAAAACCTTCTTCCTCCTGCTGGGGTGATAAAGCAGCTAAAGTAGTATGGACCAGCAAGGTATGATTCTTACTGTTATGGTTGCAATTGTCAACAAGTGGTAGGGCATAAGAGCTCCCCTTCTGGCCTCCTGACTTTATTATATACAAGGTTTCCCTCCCCCCCACTTTTAAAAAATTATTTATTTATTTGAGAGAGAGCGAGCATGAGCATGGGAGGGGCAGAGGGAGAGAGAGAAGCATGCTCCCTACTGAGCAGCGAACCCCATGTGGAGCTCAGTCCCAGGACCCCAGGGTCATGGCCTGAACTGAGGGTAGAGGCTTAACCTACTGAGCCACCCAAGTGCCCCACAGGTTTCTTTTTATTTTCCCAAGGTTAAGTGTTGCCAAAGGCATTTCTGAAATGGCCTGTCCTATCCTTCAGCCACCCTACTCTTAATCTCTCACAGCCCCAGGATAGTGTGCAAGAGCAGCGAGATACATTTCCCCATGTTTAGTAGACAGAGGCGTGGAGGTTAGTTAAGAGCATTTGGGGAATTTGAATGGGCTTGTGTTGTTGGCAAAGAAGGTGTAGAGTAGGGACGCCTGGGTGGCTCAGTTGGTTAAGCGGCTGCCTTCGGCTCAGGTCATGATCCCAGTGTCCTGGGATCAAGTCCCACATCAGGCTCCTTGCTCAGCAGGGAGCCTGCTTCTCCCTCTGCCTGCCACTCTATCTGCCTGTGCTCGCTTGCTCTCTCTCTCTCGCTCTGTCTCTAACAAATAAGTAAATAAAATCTTAAAAAAAAAAAAAAAAGGTGCAGAGTAAAGGACTCGGTGACTAGAGACCATAAGGGGCACACTTCCTCAGCAGACGCAATGGGAATAGAGGCAGATTTCAGAGAACAGGCAAGTCCAGCTAAGCCTCAGCATAAAGATGAGATTCACACCA
Source organism: Mellivora capensis (assembly GCA_004024625.1). Lineage (NCBI taxonomy): Eukaryota > Metazoa > Chordata > Mammalia > Carnivora > Mustelidae > Mellivora > Mellivora capensis. Next base: position 10,732 of record PISX010033182.1, on the reverse strand, counting down.
GACCCTCCTCCATCAATGACAGGATGGAGAAGTCTTAGCCCTGGAAAGATGAGAAAACCAACAGGGAATGTCCTGCATGATTAAGTATTTACCTAAGAAACAGGAATTTTAAATGTTAAGTTGCCAAGTCACTTGAATTGCCATGTTAAGTTATCTGAACTTTCTAAGTTGCTGGAACCATGAATAGTCATACTCACTTCAGTAGTATTAACTAGTCCAGACCCAGGATCTAATGGGTTTCGCATGCAGCTCCAAAGCTGGAGAAACTTAAGAGACCATATTTTAAAACTCCTTAGAAAAGAAGTGGCACTGATAGTTTTAGAAAATAACAGAAGGTATGAAAAGAAGGGCTCATAAGACATGGTTGTAATTATGTAAATTATGAAATCCATGAAACTCCAATCACCAAATATGAGCATTTTCACTACAATTTAAGGAGGGCACCTAAAGCAAAACTAAGTGTTCTCCAAGAAAGTTTCTCATTAATTGGTTATGGGTTGAATTTAGAACTGTGAGTGCACCCCATTTATTGCAGTCTTTACTTTTAATATGTGAGGTAGTAATTTATCACACTCTTGAACTTTTCCCTAGTTGGGCTACATAGGCAAGCCTTTGTCTCCAACCAGAAAAGAAGCTCCATGAGTTGCAAATGCCAAACTTGCCTTATATGCCTTGTATGTAAGCTGCACAGTGCCTTCTCCTGGAATCACCCCACAGCCATTCCTGTACCAAACCACCCTCAATTTCCAAACCCAAACAAGCTGTCCTCAGTCAACACCGGCCCATGCTGTCCAGTGCAGAGAACAGCAGGATGCAAGGTCTCTCTTTTTGTGCACTCAGGAATGTTTTGTTCATATCACACCCATAATTTTTAAAATCTTCATTATCCCCTCTCCTATATAGACATACAGACTCACTCTTAATATCCTTACTCAGTCTTTTCCAACAACACATTAATAGTATAGAAATGTTCTAGAAAAGGAAGTGAGGTTGGTAGATTTTCACTTTGGAGATAAACTGGGAGGAAAATATCCCAACAGGACTTGGATACGAATCTTGGCATATCCCAGGAAAAAGTCATCAACAAATACCCCAGAAAAACAGAAGTTGGGATTCCCTCCACTTCATATAAACTAAGATCCTGCATGGTTTACACTAGGTTCTGAGATTGAAGAAGGCCAGGATCTTTACGGAGGATGACCAGAGCCTGCCTGGAGGTGGGGTCCCTGGGGTGGGGGTAGGATAGAGAATCCTCTCATATCACCCAGCACATCTCAGACACTAGTAACTATAGTGAGAGAAACCAATTAGAAGACCCACCCTCCCTATTTTATCAAACAAGTCATAAATCTTGATGAAACTAGGAATTTACATCAAAGACTTGGGGAAAATGAACAAAGATAGAATTAAATTGAATTTTAAATTAATGGGCAAGCATTATGTGGTTAAAATGTTCAATTATATGTTGCAATCAACTAGTACCCATAAGCATGGGGTTTCATTGTTCCATTTCCTTTTACCGGAGCTAATCTAATCAAAGATACTCCTTGCCTTCTAGAATGCCCACTTTGGTTATTCATTCTGTATTTGTGTAATATCTGATAGCAATAAGACATTTTAAAAAGCACTTAAAAATTAGTAGTCAAGAAAAAGAACAAAGGAAAAATAAAGTCTAGGAAATTAAGGGGAAAAAAAAAAACCAGAATGAAGTATCCAAATGTGTCCCTTCCCACTATGTCCCCTGTACTTGATGGAAGCTGGCCATGGATTTGATTGTGGCCTTTAATCCACCAGGGCAAAGAGAGAAATCAGATGTGGTATAACCTTTGTGATGTTTGCAATGTTTAAACACACACACACAAAACAGCAACAAAACAAAAAAGTCAGATTCTCAGAGAAAACACGTATATTCCCAATACTGAATCCAGAAACCCAATATTCGGAGTGAAAGCTGATGCTGAGTCCAGCACCATGGGCATGTCCTGTAGCACCAGTAACGTAGACTAACAAGCAGGACAGAGAGCCACTTAGTAAAAGCAGTTCTGCAGTGGTTCAAGTCCAAAGCGATAGTGACTTCATTCGAGGAAATACAGTTTGTAAAATTTAGAGGAGAAAGTGGACATATCTCCAGAAGTTAGCCCCTGCACATGGGGCCTTCTCCAGCTGACATTGTGCTTGGAGCCTGGGTGTTGTCTGTGGGTCATGGCATCACGTGAGGAATGGACTGGTGGATTTCACTCTGTCTCCGGCTACCAAGTGGGCACAAAGCCTTCCCGAGAGCCATGCCCTCCCCTTCTCTTTCGTCACTGATGTCTCCAACTCTATCACTTTCCTTCCTTTGCTCCCCCAACACATCGGTGTGTTTAGAGAAACCATTCCAGTTGCTTTTAAAAACTATTTGCCCTGCTTTGTGTCCTCTCCCATTCACACACAAAGCTGAGTCGTTGGGGATGTAAGCTATGTTTGCTTCTCAGAGTGACTTTGTACCTCATTTTCCCCATAGTGTGAGAGGTGGTTATTCAGGTATCAGGGTTCAGGTGTAGGACCAGGAAGGTGGTATAAGAGAATGAAGCAGGCCCGTAGGGAACTAAAGAGTGGACGACACCCTTCACAGCCTAGCAGTCGCCACTTAACTCCAGCTGACTGTAGCCATGGACAAATCTGCAATTTTGTGTGTGTGAAATTTCTTAAAGATCCTGTGAGAACCAAACAAAATAATTCTGCTTATAGACTCCACTTTTGAACCCCTACTCTATATCCTTACTTCTTTAAACTAAGTTTTTAAATGAAATCATGAATGAATATCTGGAAATTACTTGAATTCCTCTAAAGAAGAAAGATTTTCATGGCTGTCACTCAAGAGAACTCTTTGAAAATAAAGAATGGTCACATGATCGAAGGTCAGACTCTACCCTGCATCATTAAGGCAAACCAGGAGTTGATGGCAACTAGGGGACAGCTGCTACTCAAGACAGACACTAGTGAGGGCTTAGATTCTTGTCCAGCAAAATTTTTTTTTTTTTTTTTTGCATTTTGAGCTTCCAAGAGAATGATCATTATTTTTAATTGGCTTTATTTTTTCATGCATAGAATCCCATGCTCCCTCTGATTTCTTAACACATGTAATTTAGACTCCCAAAATATTTTCATCTTCCTACAACATGAAGGCTTTGCAAGTCTGTCTCAGAGACACATCCATGCTGCTCACTTCCCCTGGCAGCTGCATCTACAAATCTTCACCGGGAAACTAACACACTTCTGACGTAAATGGTAGACTTGAGTGACTGACTATGCCCCTCTGGATCCTTTCTTTCCTCCCCTTCTTCATCACCACACAATTGATCAGGTGGGCCATATGGCCTCTCTGATTCACACATTAAGACAATTAGGATACCAGCCAGTTCATTGCTCAAGCTGGCATTTTCCTAACTAAAACAAGAAAACCTAACACTTTGTCTTCCCCAGGAAAAGCCAACTCCATCTGGTCGTGGGTATGATTCCGATACTAATTCATATATCTAGCTTAAAATGGGTATAACCCTATTTAGACAAAAATAGTGAATGAAAGTCCATTATGTGGCAGGAAGTTTTCCACTGCAGAATCCAGGCTGAAATGTAATAGCAAAAATCTAACATGAGGAGAATGAGTATACTCTACGAATTAGATTCTACACACACTCTGAGAGGGAGATGCTGGTCACTGGAGAGCAACCAGACCACCCTCTCTAGGACCAGATATCAGAGAGAAGGGGAGTTTGGAGATGGGAGGTGGGGTGGATCACATCTATGACTTCTAAAGTGATAGAGGGACACGTAGAAGTATAAGGCCAGATATCAAAAAAGCTCAAAGGCTTATTTTCTGGAACTGGGATTTATAGAGGGTAACTCTCTCATATAGCAACCCTATTTTAATATTAGAAAATAACTAAAGCTAGTCAGCATGTTGCGGTTGAGGAGATTTCTGGAAAATTCTGAAAAAATCTGCTCCCAGCCTGGACTCTGTGAATGGAGAGTCAATACAAGAAAGAAAAAAAAAAAAGTAGCAGACTGAGCACAGAATTATTGTTTTATTTAGAACAGAAATAGAATATTAACCATGTTGTGGCTAGACCTATGAACTGTAGTTGGAGAGATCAGGAAATTTACACTTCCCACGTGACTCATTCTCCCACCACAGGCAGGAGTGGTGAATGAGCCAAGAACCCCTGAAGCAGAGATAGTCCTGCAAATGATAGCACACTGAGCACACTTCTTGCAGAATGTTTGCAAGCATGAGGGAGACCCCTGACCTACCTGAACAGCCTACCCACTGTAAAGGGGTGAGCTGAAATTTTTGAAAAGTGCCTGTGGGAAAAGGATGACAAATATTCTTCCCGTCTTTTGTCTGCCATCACTGAAACTAGTAAGAAGGGAAACAGAAGGGAGGTTCCTAAAAAATTAAAAATAGCACTGTCCTATGATCTAGTAATCACACTATTGGATATTTACCCCCAAGATAAAAAACACTAATTCAAATAGATGCATGCACCCTTATGTTTATTGCAGCATTATTTACAATAGCCAAACTATGAAAGCAACCCAGGTGTTCATGGATGGATGAATGATGAGTAAGATGTGGTATATAGACAATGGAATATTATTCAGCCATAAAAAAATGAGTGGATTCTTGCCATTTGCAACAACGTGGATGGAGCTAGGAGTATTTTGCTATGCAAAATAAGTCAGAGAAAGACAAATACTATACGGTTTTACTTATATGTGGAATTTAAGAAACAAATGAACAAAGGAAAAAAAGAGACAAACCAAGAAACAGACTCTTCACTGCAGAGAACAAACAAATGGTTCCCAGAAGGGAGGTGGGCGGGGGATGGGCAAAATAGGTGATGGGGATTAAGGAGGACACTTATCCTGATGATCACTGAGTAATGTAGAGAATTGTTGAATCACTACATTGTACACCTGAAACTAATATAACACTGTATGTTAACTATACTGGAATTTAAGAAAAAAATTAGGAAGTAAAACAAAAGTATCTAAAAGCAAATAACAACAATCAATTCTCCCTGTTTATGATCAAACAAGATTTCAGCAACCAATGATGTTAAAAAAAATTACTACCATATGCCTCATGTATTACTCTAGTAAATGAATTCTTTCATCATCAAGAGAGTTTATAGGACATTCTCTTGATGATGAAAGAATTCATCTGCTAAAAGAGAATTCTGGAAAAAGTCATGTTAAGAATCATACAGGCATAATTCGGGTTTATCTAAGGATCTGGCCTTCTGGCCTTAATTTTATCCTTTAGTAGTGACTGGAAAAGATTACAAACCACCCCCCAAAACTACACACAGTGAACAAAGTATAACATGTCATTTTAAAATTATAATGGAAAATTCCTTTTATGATTTGAAACTATGTATGTGGGATTCATAGAGTGAGATCCTGTGAGATGGGGGAGGGTGTTGGCAAGAAAGGATGGCCACAGTCAGGGGCCTAATTTATGAATCAGCAAACATTGGGATCTAAAAAAAATCCTACCCAAATCTTTATGATTTTGGACTCAGGAAAATGAGACTATCTGTTAACAAGAAGCAGCAATGCTAAAACAACAGAAAAAGGAATTGGGCCTGAATTCGTTTCCTATTGATGCCATAGCAAATTACCACATTTAGTGGCCTACCAAAACATAAATTTATTATTTTACAGTTCTGTGGGTCAAAAGCCCAAATGGTCACAGTGGACTAAAATCCAGGTCTGTGTTCCTAATGGAGGCTGTGGAGAAGAATCCATACTAATGGCTTCTCCTTCTTCTGGAGGCTGTCTGCATTCCTTGGCACTTTCAGCCAGAAATTGGATCCCTCTTAACTCCTCCTCCCATTTTCTTCTCTCACTGACTCTTCAGCCTCCCTCTTTTACTTAAAAGCCTCTTGTGATTGTATCAGTCCTACCTGGATTATTTGGGATAAATTTCCACCTCTAAAATCCTTCACTTGGGGCGCCTGGGTGGCTTAGTGGGTTAAAGCCTCTGCCTTTGGCTCGGGTCATGATCCCAGGGTCCTGGGATCGAAGCCTGCATGGGCTCTCTGCTCAGCAGGGAGCCTGCTTCCTCCTCTCTCTCTCTCTGCCTGCCTCTCTGCTGACTTGTGATCTCTATCTGTCAAATAAATAAACAAAATCTTTAAAAAAATTTTTAAAAATCCTTCACTTAATCACATTTACCAAGTCCCTTTTGCTGTACAACATATTGACATATGGTAACATATTGACAGTTTCTGGGAATTGAGATTTGGACATCTTTGGGGATCTTTATTCTTCCTACATAAAGCCATAAATACTGAGTATTATTTTTAAAAATTAAATGTTAAAAGAACATTTATGACCAATTATCCTACTTCATAATTGTTCATCTCTTTCCTATACACCCATATTTTTATTCCTGTGCCCTAATATGTTTTATCATAATCATAGGTAACATGTATCAAGTGTTTTTTTAAGTATCTGGTACTGTGATAGGCAATTTACTTGTACTTTTGTATTTAATCCTTTCAACAACCCAGTGGGTAAGTGCCATTATCGTCCCCATTTCATGAATGAGAAAATGGGGGCTTTGAGAGGTTTAGTGATTTGTCTAGGTTATACAGCTGAAATGCAGATCCAGTCTCTCTGGCCTCTAGCCCTTGAGAAACAATTCAGCTAGAATGAGGCTTACAACAGCAAAGGTCTATTTCTTGTTCATACTCTGTATCTACTACATGTCTGTCTTGGGTCTGTTGCCTCTTCACATCCCTGTCATTCTGAGACTCAGGCTGAAGAAGCAGCCCCTATGTGAGATACTGGACTTTTCATATATTGCCCTTTGGTAGAAGAGAGAATAGTGAGATGATAGAACTTCACATGGACTTTGTGTGTTACCGTGTAGGTGGCATGTATCATTTCTCCTCACATTTCATTGGTCAAAGCAAATCAGTGACTAAGCTCAACATCCCTGTAGCCAGGAGATCTTCATCTATCACTAAGTAGGACAGCAAATATTTGGAAAGAACAATACAATGTATAAGAGCTTCAAATATGGCGCTCTACCACTCATTGAGGATGAGAGAAAAAGTAATTATTTGTCCACAGACCCAAGATGACCTGAGACCTCCCTTAGTGACACAGCTCTCATCTCTAGGCCAGCTGGACTCTTGGGTCTACATATAAGAAGTCACTGTATGGAGGGATGTTCTCTGATACTGAAATGATCCTTCATCCATGTGCCTAGAGTATCTCACACAGCACACTGAAGAGAAAATTTTGTCACCCGGGGAGAGCTGTATGGTGCTAGAAGCAATGAATGGTTCCTCAGGGGGAATTTCTCCCAACTAGTAAGACGCTAGATGGATATAGACCTCCCTCAAAGCAGCAGATGAGAAAGAGTGGGGGAGTCTCCAAAAGTCCTCTCTAGTCCAAAAACTTCCTAGGATTCTAACCCAGATGAGAAATACTCTTCTTTGAGTTTTTAGGACTCAAGGATTGGGAGTGATGATTACATTTTATTCAGTGGTCCTCAAACTGTGCTTTAAGGAGCCCTTAAGTTTCAATAAAGTTGTCTCAGAAATGGCTAGACAGAAGGATACACATCACACTCACCCTTTTCTTCATTCCTGGGGCTTTCCACACAAGCTAGGACTAGGAGCAGAAAGGGGGCCTTCAGTAGTGAGACCCAAGGTGGAAGAAGAGAGAGAAGAGCTCCCTTTGATACAATACACAGAAAATCTGCTAAGAGAGGCTCCATTCAGTAGTCCAGAAAATCCATATGCCAAGGGTTTGCTTCTCCTTTAGTTGTAAATGGTTCTGTCCCGTGCCTACTCTTTAGAGAGGATGGAGCTAAATGACTGGCCATCCAGCAGGAAGCTGAGGAGGAGGGGGTAATAGAAGGGCAGAGGGGGTGGAGGAAGTTATACTGGGTCAGGGAAGGAACCAGGAAGACAGAGTGTCAATGGAGGGGCTTATTCTCTGAGCCATTGAGAAGGGTAGCCATGTGGCTAAGCCACGTGACTCTCAAGGTGAAGGTGAGGATGCTTGAGTAGTGGAGAGGCACACTTCTGACCCCCTCCTCCCGGGTCTCTGGACCCTGTGGGACCCAGTGTGTGCTGGACGAGCTGCCAGCTATGCTATTTCCCAGAATTCGGTTATTTCCACCTCCTTGCACCATAGTATTAAGCACACATACATAAAAGACTTCCACTTAAGATTTAGTTTGAATTAAAAAAAAGCTTGAAACCTCACAATTTAACCCAATCTTTTAATGTTGTGGAAGAGGGAATAGGATCCCAGGTGAAAAGGCTTGCCTAGGGTCATGAAAAGAAGCAAGAGAGTGTTGAAACCAGAACCAGGACTCTGACTCCCAGTCCAGTGCCCTGTCCCCCTGGCCCTATGTCCCAGCCCCGACAGCCCTATAATCCCCAATTCAGAGCTGTCATCTCTGATGCTCACAGCCCCATCACTTAAGGGTGACAGCCATTTGCTTTCACTGGGCCACCCTGCTTCCAGTTCACTTATGGAGGAGAATGGCTTCTTTGGATTTTGCAGCAACACCATCATGCTTTGAAATGAATCAAACCCTCATCTTCCAGTGTGACTAGACTCATCTAAAAGCCACAGCACGGGAGAGTATGAGCTTCTGGCTTCACCTGGATTGCCATCCCTGCTCACGCCCCTTGCTTTGGCCTCACCTCCAACCCCTTTCCTTTGCAATGCCTCCCGGGCCCGTCAGGATGGTACAGCCCACCAACTAGCTGGAAGTCGAATTTTTTTTTTTTTTTGGCAAGTTTACCACGTTGCCGTGACAAGACTGCGTTGGGGCCCAGATGCTTCAGCATAAATAAATAGCACATCTGGGACCTGGAAGGAGTCCAGCTGCACGTTGCACAAAAATCCGGGGTGGAAACAGAGCCAAGCGATACACAGCTGGAAACTGTTGAGTTAGGAGCGAGGTGGAGACGACGTTGAAGGATAGAGGGAAAATGAAATGGAAAGGGAGAAAAAGAAAGATTAAACCAGGGATTTCCGTTGTCCGGGAGGCTCTGAATTATCATTGCTGAGAAACAGCCCTGGATTATGCAACCATTGAACTAAGAGCATCCTTGCAAAAATGATAGTTTATAATAATTGACCTCAAAGCAGAGAGGCTGAGCAGGGCTGGGAAGCTTGACTGCTGGATGTCCGGCTGCCTCGGAGGTGTCAGGTCAGTCACCTTCTAGCTGTTTGAGTCTATAAATGGCTTCGTGATGAGCAGGATGAAGGAGTTCAGTCCCGCACTAGTGAGAACCGCAGGGCTCCCTGCCCAGGATCACCCTGCATTTGGGAAGCTTCGTGAGTTCCCAGGCCCCTGGGCAGCCTCAGCTGAACCCGCCTGTTTCAAACATGCAGCGTATTAAAGGGGAGGCTAGGGAGGAGGAGGAAGATATACAGTGACATCATTTTCTCCCAGCCCAGAGGCCCAGGATGATGATTCATCAGGATGAATCAGCAGTGGCTGCCCAGAGAGCACCGCTAACACCCACAGCCCCGGGGCCAGAGACTAAAAGCTACAATGACAGCACTGAGTAGAGGAGAGGAAGTTTAAGTAAAGGGGGAAATTAGGACCAAAAAAAAAAAAAAAAAAAAAAAGAGCGAGAAAAAAAATCTGTTCTTCTCCCTCTTAATGGAAATCAAATGCATGGATTAACTTCTTAATGGATGGCTTGGTTTAATCTCCTGGATTAAAAATACCCCCAAATTAAGCCATCATTAAGAGATGCCAGAATGCAGGCTTTCTAAGCAAAGAGTATCACAGGGCAAAGCTTTTCTCAATCCTTCTAGCCCCTCCCACCTCATCCTTGTCTTGTGGCAGGTGATAGAAGGTGAATCCCGTTGCCCTGGAGAGAACCAAAGGCTCCTTCCAAGCCACTTGGGGCTGAACCTTGATGGCTGGAAGGTGCGGCCTTGTCATTTTTAAAGTAAAGCAGATGACTAAACTCTTAACATTCGGTTTGGTCAAGATACCAAGTTCTCTGCATTCACAGGGATCTGAAAGGATAAATGACTTTGTTTGGGTTTTAGGGAAAATTTTTAATTGGCAATAATTGCACTTTGAAGAACTCTTAAAATGATGGAATAATACACAAGAGCTAATCTTGGATGCTAATTTTGAGTTTGTGTGTTCCCAGCACTCTAGGGGAGGAGGGACCCATTCGACCTTCATAATATCATTTATAGTGATTCTGAAATCTTTTGATAATACAGACTTAGGGAATATGGTCAGAAATAGGTATGATTTAGTTATGGATCTATGCATCATTTTAAACGCTTTGTTCACTTATTCAAGAAATATTTATTGAGTACTTTCTAAGAACCACACATTCTTTTTTTTTTAATATTTTTTTTATTTCTTTTCAGCGTAACAGAATTCATCGTTTTACACCACACCCAGTGCTCCATGCAATGCGTGCCCTCCACAATACCCACCACCTGGCTCCCCCAACCTCCCACCCCCCGCCCTTTCAAAATCCTCAGGTTATTTTTCAGAGTCCATAGTCTCTCATGGTTCATCTCCCCCCCAATTTCCCTCAACACCCTTCTCCTCTCCATCTCCCTATGTCCTCCGTGTTATTTGTTATGCTCCGCAAATAAGTGAAACCATATGATAATTGACTCTCTCTGCTTGACTTATTTCACTCAGCATAATCTCTTCCAGTCCCGTCCATGT
>PISX010033181.1:0-15373 GCA_004024625.1 Mellivora capensis | reverse complement strand
GTGAAACCATATGATAATTGACTCTCTCTGCTTGACTCATTTCACTCAGCATAATCTCTTCCAGTCCCGTCCATGTTGCTACAAAAGTTGGGTATTCATCCTTTCTGATGGAGGCATAATACTCCATAGTGTATATGGACCACATCTTCCTTATCCATTCATCCGTGGAAGGGCATCTTGGTTCTTTCCACAGTTTGGCGACCGTGGCCATTGCTGCTATAAACATTGCGTAGAGATAGCCCTTCATTTCACCAAATCTGTATCTTTGGGATAAATACCCAGTAGTGCAGTGGCAGGGACATAGGGAAGCTCTATTTTTAATTTCCTGAGGAATCTCCACACTGTTCTCCAGAGTGGCTGCACCAACTTACATTCCCACCAACAGTGTAAGAGGGTTCCCCTTTCTCCACATCCTCTCCAACACACGTAGTTTCCTGTCCTGCTAATTTTGGCCATTCTAACTGGTGTGAGGTGGTATCTCAATGTGGTTTTAATTTGATCTCCCTGATGGCTAATGATGATGAAAATTTTTTCATGTGTCTGATAGCCATTTGTATGACTTCATTGGAGAAGTGTCTGTTCATACCTTCTGCCCATTTTTTGATATGATTATCTGTTTTGTGTGTGTTGAGCTTGAGAAGTTCTTTATAGATCCTGGATATCAACCTTTTGTCTGTACTGTCATTTGCAAGTATTTTCTCCCATTCTGTGGGTTGCCTCTTTGTTTTGTTGACTGTTTCCTTTGCTGTGCAGAAGCTTTTGATCTTGATGAAGTCCCAAAAGTTCATTTTTGCTTTTGTTTTCTTTGCCTTTGGAGAAATATTTTGAAAGAAGTTGCTGTGGCTGATATCAAAGAGGTTACTGCCTATGTTCTCCTCTAGGATTCTGATGGATTTCTGTCTCACGTTGAGGTCCTTTATCCATTTCGAGTTTATCTTTCTGTGCGGTTTAAGAGAATGGTCGAGTTTCATTCTTCTACATATAGCTTTCCAATTTTCACAACACCATTTATTGAAGAGACTGTCTTTTTTCCACTGTACATTATTTCCTGCTTTGTCGAAGATTATTTGATCATAGAGTTGAGGGTCCGTATCTGGGCTCTCTACTCTGTTCCACTGGTCTAGGTGTCTGTTTTTATGCCAGTACCATGCTGTCTTGGTGATCACAGCTTTGTAGTAAAGCTTGAAATCAGTTAACGTGATCCTCCCGTATTATTTTTGTTTTTCAACATTTCTTTAACGATTTGGGGTCTCTTCTGATTCCATACAAATTTTAGGATTATTTGCTCCAGCTCTTTGAAATATACCAGTGGAATTTTGATCGGAATGGCATTAAAAGTATAGATTGCTCTAGGTAGTATAGACATTTTAACAATGTTTATTCTTCCGATCCAAGATCATGGAATGGCCTTCCATCTTTTTGTGTCTTCTTCAATTTCTTTCATGAGTGTTCTGTAGTTCCTCGAGTACAAATCCTTTACCTCTTTGGTTAGGTTTATTCCCAGGTATCTTATGGTTCTTGGTACTATAGTAAATGGAATCGATTCTCTAATTTCCCTTTCTGTATTTTCATTGTTAGTGTATAAGAACGCCACTGATTTCTGTACATTGACTTTGTGTCCTGCCACTTTACTGAATTGCTGTATGAGTTCTACTAGTTTGGGGGTGGAGTCTTTTGGGTTTTCCATGTAAAGTATCATGTAATCTGCAAAGAGAGAGAGTTTGACTTCTTTAGTGCCTGCTGAAGGACAGTTATCTCAAGTATGTAAAAGGTACAGCAGGCTGGCAAGAAAATTTTACATAAGGATGCTTTGACATCATAGTAAAAAGAAACTCTGAAGTTTGGGGAATATATGTTTAATTGTTTGAATAAGAGGTCCTCAGAATGGACTGGATATTTATTAGGAGGTCATGATCCCTCTAATAGAGTGTTGAAACATTTGGTTTTGTATAGAAGTGCTTAATTTATTACTCTGGCAAAATTTATAGAAGTGTCATGTTTCTCTCACTTCCATGAAGACAGTATTATTTTTTTTTAATCTCAATAATATCCACCTCAAATGGTACAAAGGTGTTTAGGTATATATACTCCACAGGCATAGTGATATGCTATGACTTTACATATGCACTGTTTTTCTGCTTTTGCTCAGATATAGGATTAGAAGCCTAGAAAGTTAATTTTGGAAATGTTAACTTACCAAGATTATAGATTGGATAGTATTTAACATTATAATGGTCTATTTTCATTATACAGATCAGTGGATATAGAAAACTTCAGAGAAAAGGGGAATGATTAAATACAATTCAGTTCCTCTCTGAAGTGCAAAGACCTGACATCCAAATGTCTTACACATACCCAAAGCCTGCATATTACTGCTCACTCCCCTGTACCACATGCAGGAGTAAAGATTGGCATAGGAATTATCTATTGGAACTTTTTCCCCAAAATGATTCCTTTCCTTCTTTTTTTTTTTCAATATGGTACTTGTAAGTTCAAATATTCTCAAATTTCTTGATTCAGCTGAATCTCAGTTAGGACGTGATTTTGCTTTGCTTTAAAATCAGATAATTTTGCTTTGGATAGATCCTGATTACCTGTTTCTGATGGCTTTCAGAACTCAATCTGCTTTAGTACTTGTTCCACGTGCAGGTTTTGAAATTACCTATTATCTTGGTTGCCTTAGCATACAGAAAGCATGCCACACTATTTTTGGGGTTCCAGTAGACCATGCAAGGTCTATGGCCTTTCTACCAAAGTTCTGAAGGTTGACACATCAGAGTCAGAGTAGAGTATCACTCTACTCCATGCGTCTGTCAGGAAAGATTCCACTGTTCGTCTTATGAAGTCCCCATCCTTTTCAGAAAGAATGAATTTCAATTGCCAAGATTTGCACTGGGCTACCTGTCCTATTCCATAGAAAAATGTCTACTTGTGAGTCTACTTATCTAATTCTGCTATGGAACAGAATCCTGAATTCTGGTAGAGTACAAGCACAGTGATACTAAATTATGAAACAATTGTATAACTCATTACCTACCTTAAAACTTTTTAAAAAATATTCTAGAAAATATTTTCTCCTTTATCTGTGTTTTCGTATTAAATTTGGAAAACTTCTTTCCACAGCATTGATTCTCAAATATAATCAACAGCTCTTAGAAGTTGTGGCATTTTACATCACTGAAATAAATAAATGTGTAAGTGAATGAATAAATAATTTTGGGTTATGTCATAATGTAACATGAGCTACTTACTAATTTTGAATTTATATTTGATGGATCTTCAGGTTAATATTTTTTACCTTCCATGTGAGCCAAAGTTCAGCTAGCACCTTTATCATCAATAATAGCAATATTTTCATACTTTTCTATACTTTTGTCTGTGCTCATGTGCCTTGACTTCCCCACAGGTATCATTCCTTTAACTAAATAATATTTCAGTCAATTTTGAGTTTAAGTTACTTTTCTACTATGATCTATAAAATTATATTCCCCATCTATACTCAAGTCCTCTTCAATTTCTCTATGTTATTCAGCTGTATACATCTTCTTTGAGAGTTAGTAATACTCTTTGGTGATCAAAAGCAAGTAAGTGTAGTTGCCAAATATTATTTTAATTTATATAATTAGTTATTGCACTTGGCTTAATAATTCTCACTTAGTCTGGTGATAAGATCAAAGCAATTCACATAGTTCTATTAATCTACACATATATAATTCTTGCATATTATATATAAAATGTATTAATACATACATATTTTCAGTCAATCCTTATTATTAATGGATTCATATTTGCAAATTCGTCCATTCACTAAAATTGAAGTGTAGCCTCAGAATCAATACTTGGACATGTGCAGAGCAGTGAAAAATTTTAATCAGTCTCTGTGCATCTTTCTAGCTTTAACCAAACAAGGCAATACTCTGCCTCATTTTAGCTCTCATACTATAAACAATGTCCTTACTACAGTCTATTCAGTACCACCTTTCCTTATTTTGTTGGTTGTTTTTTTTTTTTTTGGTTGTTGTTGTTGTTTAAAATGGCCTCCAAGCATAATGCTAAATTATTGTCTAGTGTTCCTAAGTGCAAGAAAGTTGTGGTGTGCCTTATGTATAAAATAACTATGTTACATAAGGTTTGTTCAAACATGAATTATGTTTATTGTGAGTTCAATGTTAATGAATCATGAATAGATTGTAGAAAATGTATTTTATATAAACACACATAAGACATAATTATTGATTGGGTGATGAAAATGCTGTGAGCAGAGGCTTGCAGGAACCAAACTCTGTATCTTGAATGGAGACAATGGTTCAGTATTCACTAATTCAGCATTTGTAGAGAACTTATAGAACAAAACTACCATGAATAATGAGAAATGACTGTATATGCAGGTAGAATGAGACAAGTACTTCTGTCTCAGTTCATTATCAGTTGCTATGGATTCACCAGGGGAAAACAAAGCAAATCTACTTTTTACCTAAACACTGAAAAGGGGAAAGGAAATCTTTAGAAGTTTGAACTTTCCTTAAAAGTACCTACTGCCACTCTTTACGACGCCAATGAATAGGGTTTAGATTTTAGAATTATTATGAGAATATTAATCTTTTCAGCCCAGTAATGGAGGAGGACACTAAGGTTTTAAGTTTAAGAAATTGAAGGACTCAAGCTTGTATGCAGCTTCCATGATATACACAGAAAGAGGACTGTAGAGAAAGGAGTCTATGCCCAGCTTACATACAACAACCTAGGATGTGGCCGGGTCTCTACACCAATGGGTAGATAACTTCAGTTTGGATACTAAATATAGGTGGATTCAAAAAAGTGATTCGCATGGTCAACTATGACAAGGCATAGTGAAGCTACCTATCATTAATGGCCTTCTTGCCATTAAGTGGATAGCTAATGAAGGCTTGGAAATATCATCCAGAGGGGAGACCACAGTAGCTTGAACATGAGAGACAGTTCTTCCTCCATGTTTTTAACTTTTCTTTTATTATTTACATACTGTTCAAGCCCTCCAGGACTTGTATATGGCAACAGTGGGTTCTAGACTAACTTGGTCTTAAAAATAAAAATATACAACATGTATTGCCATAAAAAATTGTACAGCAAAACTATACTCGTGTGTACTTGTGTTTCCATTTGCCATTTATTCCTTGCTTTTTTAAAAAAAAGTTTTATTTATTTGATAGAGAGATCACGAGTAGGCAGATGCAGGTAGAGAAAGAGGGGGAAGCAGGCTCCCTGCTGAGCAGAGAGCCTGATGTGGGGCTCGATCCTAGGACCCTGATATCATGACCTGAGCTGAAGGCAGAGGCTTAATCCACTGAGCCACCCAGGTGCCCAATTCCTTGCTTATTAAAAAGATTTTATTTTTAAGTAATCTCTACACACAAGATAAAGATTGCATGTTCTACCAACTAGCCAACTAGCTCAGTTCTACCAACTGAGCCAGCTAGGCACCCTAGTTCCTTGTTTTTCAAGTTTATTTTAGTGATTTTTCCTTTTGTCTCATCAACTTTTAAAGGCAATAAACTGAAAGCTTCTCTTGTTGAAAATAAAGAGAATGAGAGCATCTGACTGAGCCTTGTCAATAATCTTACCTCTTGAGTGAAGTCTACATTCTTAGAGTTCTACATAGACCAGTTTAAAATGAGATCTTATCACCTTAAGAAGATCTTATCACTACCAGTGCAAAATAAAATGGTGATGTGTGTTTCTTGTGATTTTCCCCCACTCTTCAATTAGGATCCACCCATTTCTTGGATAATTCATTTTCTCTCACATGATTCTGCTCAATTTTTTTTAGCGACAGATGCTGCAGTTTTAGTTAGTAAACTCTACAGTTTGGGTATGAATGATTAGTATAGTTTCTTACACTTATCCTACAGCTTAAGAAAAATAAACTCTTTGGCTCCTATTAAATCTACTAAAATAGAATTATAATGCATTTCTTATTTTTTAAAAAAATTATCTGTTTAGTAATTACTAAATACAAAGTACTGGAGCAAATAAGATCATTTCTTTTTATAGGAGAAGTATTTTATTTCCATGAAATATTTTATTTTCTATATGGGAATATTTCATTTTATATTAATTCAGATTATTTTAGATATACAAAAAATATTGTGTTTGATAGTTTGCTCCAAACTGAATTATCTTTATTCATTTTATTTTTAAGTAAATCTGAGCTAATAACTAATTCTAACAAGGAAAAACAGATCTTTAGGAATATTGAAAAAAATCAGAGTAGTGATAATTATTGAAAAAATATAAAACGTGCTTTATTCTAGTACAAATCACTAAAACAATAAAATAAACTTATTCTGTATTCCTCCAAGCCTTTGAAGTTCATAAGCCTGTCACACACACACAGACACACACATTATGATTCTAAAGAAAGCAAAATTTTTAACAAAAATTTGTTTTTTTCATTTCAATATATTCATCCAAATGACAGCACTAATTATCATTACAGACTAATTTATTTACCAAAATTCTTCTAAAATAGGTGGGCCTGTGTATCCTTTACAGATATTTTTAAAAATGTTGGAAGTAAGAATGTGCAGAAATTAGTCAACATTAGAATTGTAATTTCCCCAGAAAACTTATTTCCTAAGTATTCAAGAACTGTTTTTTTTAAACCAGTTATTTAAGATACCTTCATTAAACATAGGAAATAAGACACTAAGCATTCAATATGAAAGTTTTACAGATACTTTCCTCTTTGCTTTACTTTAAATATACCTTAAGTTATCTTAAGGAATATCAGAAGTGACGTGTTACAACAGATTTCCTTAGTTTAATTATTTCATTCTTTGTCAATATGCATCATTCTATTTTAAAATGTAATTTAATCCTTTTTTAATGCCAGTAGTGAGCATTTAATGTCACGATAACCTTAAAACATCCAGTGTAGCCATTTGATTTTAATTCCTCTATTTACGGGAACATAGGCAATAGGACATCCATCAAAGCTGAGACAAGCCAAACCACAGGATTTAATGCCAATTCTCCAGAGATTCATTTTTCTTGGTAAGTTGAGATAAACTCATTGTGCTTTACTGTTGGGAAACAAGCAAGTGTTATACTAAGCAATCCATCAAGCTAATCAAAGCCCATATTGTAATAAAATTTTATTCTTTTGGTGAGGGGAAAATATTTTTAAATATTTTGCTTAAGTAAATTTTTTACATACCTACAAACTATATTGAATCTATGATGCATTAACAATGTGATGGATAAACTTAACCTCTGTAAGCCAGGTCTAAACACTTTACTTATTCCCTTAGTGTTTTAAGATGATGGTAATTAGTAAGAATATATATATGTGTGTGTGTGTGTGTGTGTGTGTGTGTGTGTGTTACTTAAAAGAGCTAATAACTGATATTGAAAGCAAATCTACATTTATGTAAGCAATCACATCTAAAAATGTAAATAAGCCTCTTTTTTATGAAAAGTGTCAATAAAACCATATTTCACCTCTATTGATTTACATATTAAGAGAAACTTTAGAAACAAATGACTCTTGAATGGATATACCTGGGAAAAGCTCAACTGATCTAAAGTACAATTTACTTGTTATGCATATAAATAGTATGGAAGGAAAAAGTACATATTTGTGGTGACTTACAAATTATTATACAAAAATGTTTGTTTAAAAATCTATTTTGTTTGTTCTTTCTCCTTTTTATTTAAATTGGTTGATTGTAGAGTGTCTGAGAAGGCATTATAATCTATCCATAAAGGATGGAAAATCAATTTGTTTAAATTTCTTTTCAGCGTAAAAGAATTCATAGTTTTTGCACCACACCCAGTGCTCCATGCAATGCATGCCCACCATAATACCCACCACCTGGCTCCCCCAACCTCCCATCCCCCGCCGCTTCCAAACCCTCAGGTTGTTTTTCAGAGTCCATAGTCTCTCATGGTTCATCTCCCCCTCCAATTTCCCTCCACTCCCTTCTCCTCTCAATCTCCCCATGTCCTCCGTGTTATTTGTAATGCTCCACAAATAGGTGAAACCATATGATAATTGACTCTCTCTGCTTGACTTATTTCACTCAGCATAATCTCTTCCAGTCCCGTCCATGTTGCTACAAAGTTGGGTATTCATCCTTTCTGATGGAGGCATAATACTCATAGTGTATATGGATCACATCTTCCTTATCCATTTGTCTGGAGAAGGGCATCTTGGTTCTTTCCAAAGTTTAGCGACCGTGGCCATGGCTGCTATAAACATTGGGGTACAGATGGCCCTTCTTTTCACCACATCTGTATCTTTGGGGTAAATACCAAGTAGCGCAATTGTAGGGTCATAGGGAAGCTCTATTTTTAATTTCTTGAGGAATCTCCACACTGTTCTCCAGAGTGGCTGCACCAACTTGCATTCCCACCAACAGGGCAAGAGGGTTCCCCTTTCTCCACATCCTCTCCAACACATGTAGTTTCCTGTCTTGCTAATTTTGGCCATTCTAACTGGCATGATGTGGTATCTCAATGTGGTTTTAATTTGAATCTCCCTGATGGCTAGTGATGATCAACATTTTTTCATGTCTCTGATAGCCATTTGTATGTCTTCATTGGAGAAGTGTCTGTTCATGTCTTCTGCCCATTTTTTGACATGATTATCTGTTTTGTATGTGTTGAGTTTGAGAAGTTCTTTATAGATCCTGGATATCGACCTTTTGTCTGTACTGTCATTTGCAAATATCTTCTCCCATTCCATGGGTTGCCTCTTTGTTTTGTTGACTGTTTCCTTTGCTGTGTAGAAGCTTTTGATCTTGATGAAGTCCCAAAAGTTCATTTTTGCTTTTGTTTCCTTTGCCTTAGGAGACATATCTTGAAAGAAGTTGCTGTGGCTGATATCAAAGAAGTTACTGCCTATGGTCTCCTCTAGGATTCTGACGGATTCCTGTCTCACGTTGAGGTCCTTTATCCATTTCGAGTTTATCTTTGTGTACGGTGTAAGAGAATGGTCGAGTTTCATTCTTCTACGCATAGCTGTCCAATTTTCCCAGCACCATTTATTGAAGAGACTGTCTTTTTTCCACTGTATATTTTTTCCTGCTTTGTCGAAGATTATTTGAACATAGAGATGAGGGTCAATGTAATTAAGTGAAATTAATGTATTTTATTAATATTTCTTCATAGTTGTTCTCTAATATTTTTATTTGTACCAATAAAAAATGCTCATTTACATGAATTTACTTACAAATCTATATGCTGTTTGAACAATACAAAAAATCCTTCAAAGATAAACATGGAAACTAAATAGTTGACTATAATACTATATTTTAAATGAATCTGAATTTATGTATTTACCTATTATGTTTATGAGTAAATAATATATATAAATGCATTTATATGTATATATATAAATAATATTCTGAATGTGTGTGTGTATAGTCTTGTTCATGAAATAAATTGCTTAAATAAATGCCTTAATGAATTCAACTGTGTTAAAACTATAACTACACATAAGATTAGCAATAATTTCATCAAAATAATTTTGTATTTATTTTGTGACTGTGCCAGAGCAATATAGCTGCACAGAACAGTGGAATTTCATTTGTGAAATGGCCACCTCTTTGAACAAATTTGTTTATGTAGCACTCTCAGGAGTAGGTAAATGCTGTTGCATGGGTTAAGATGCTAAACTAATTTCTTTATCCAACATATTGCAAAAAAAATTTGCTTTGCTTCCCAGAATTGCATTTTAAAGGTACCCAAAGGACTTTCCTTTGAGAAATCAAAAATCCTTCTCCCAAAGACCTCCCAATCATTGATGCCTCTGAACCTTATGTCATTATCAAATATACTTACATAAATTTTATATACTTTTATAAAAATATATTTGTCCATTGGGAAGTGCCAGTTAAGCAATATATCATTTTAAATCTGCAGAACCTCTGTAGACTCTTTAAAATATTATAGATAATTAAATTGGTCAGTTGTCAGAAACATATAAAATAAAGTTTCCATAATGACAGTCAAACAGTTAAAGCTATTCAAAAATGAAATAGGTTTTTTGGAGATAATAAAGCAGTAATCACCTGGTTACTTGTATTCAAGAAGAACTTGGATGGTCTTCTACCAAGGATCCACAGACTGAATATTAAATAGTATCACTTCCAATTATATGATTCTATAATTATACAGTAAGACAGATTTTAAACAGAACTAACTTTTCTTGATTAAAGAAAAATCCTGAGCTTCAAAATAGGTGTTAATGTTTATTATAATTCTAAGGAGGCACACTATAATCATTATTACTGTCCTTACTTTGGGAAGGAAGTTTTCTCTATTACTTTTGGGACTGTGGTTTATTCTCATCTTTCAAAAAAGAATTAAAAATTTACTTGAAAAATATTCATTCCTATTTCTTACAAGTTTCTTTCTTGCCAATATGAACTACAGCCCATGTTTCCTGTCCTATTTTCACCCCATGATCCACATTCTTTTTTTTTTCTTTTCAGCATAACAGAATTCATAGTTTTTGCACCACACCCAGTGCTCCATGCAATGCGTGCCCTCCATAATACCCACCACCTGGCTCCCCCAACCTCCCACCCCCCGCCCTTTCAAAACCCTCAGGTTGTTTTTCAGAATCCATAGTCTCTCATGGGTCATCTCTCCCTCCAATTTCCCTCCACTCTCTTCTCCTCTCCATCTCCCCATGTCCTCCGTGTTATTTGTTATGCTCCACAAATAGGT
This sequence comes from Mellivora capensis, assembly GCA_004024625.1. NCBI lineage: Eukaryota > Metazoa > Chordata > Mammalia > Carnivora > Mustelidae > Mellivora > Mellivora capensis. The sequence goes on along the minus strand of PISX010033181.1, from coordinate 4,660 downwards.
GAAACCATATGATAATTGACTCTCTCTGCTTGACTTATTTCACTCAGCATAATCTCTTCCAGTCCCGTCCATGTTGCTGCAGAAGTTGGGTATTCATCCTTTCTGATGGAGGCATAATACTCCATAGTGTATATGGACCACATCTTCCTTATCCATTAATCCGTGGAAGGGCATCTTGGTTCTTTCCACAGTTTGGCCACCATGGCCATTGCTGCTATAAACATTGGGGTACAGATAGCCCTTCTTTTCACCACATCTGATCCACATTCTTTTTGAAAGTCTTTTGAGGGCACCTGGGTGGCTCAGTGGGTTAAAGCCTCTGCTTTTGGCTCAGGTCATGATCCCAGGGTCCTGGGATCGAGCCCCACATTGGGCTCTCTGCTCTGCAGAGAGCCTGCTTCCTCCTCTCTCTCCCTGTCTGCCTCTCTGCCTACTTGTAATCTCTGTCTGTCAAATAAATAAATAAAATCTTTAAAAAAAAGAGTTTTGATTAAGATGAGCATTGATTCTTAGACTAGGTCATATCTTTACTCAGCAGTATTTTGTTGGTTAGCTTAACTGGTGTCTGGGGAAATATTATGTTAGATGCATTTGGATTTGAGAAGATAAACAAAAGACTTACTTGAGGCAGTGACATGTTAAGATATTGTTTGAGTTAACTAACTGTGGCCACTATATTTGAGCAGATGGAAGTGTCAACCTCCTAAAGGCAAAATCAACCATGGCCAGAAGTTGCTGGAATTCAAACACAAACTGATAAACAAGAAAGAAAGGACAATGAGTAATTTACTCATTATCTTTTATAATAGATACTTTATTTTGTATACAGCTTTATTTGTGTGTCTAGTTTAGCCTTTCCCTGCATGTCAATTGAATATTATATTTTTTTCCACTTTGATTTACATGGCAAAAGGCTGTAATTAATATAAAAGTATAAAAATTAATCATGGATCCAAAATACACTCCGTGAAGAAAAGCAAAGGAAAAATATGTATAGTGAATCTTTATAATCAGCTACTGCAACCAAGTCTTACAGTTAACGAGAGGCATTGAATAAAAGTCAGCCAATGGGCCTGGTGATAAATGCATGGTCTTATCTCATCTATCATTGGTTTGTTGCTCATGCGGTGTTTTAAGGAGAATAGGCAGTAAGGTACTACAGGATTGGAAGAGTTGGTATGAGAATGTAGAGCTCATACTTTTTTACCTTATAATAAAAAATTACAAAAGGTTAAAATGGAGAAAATGGAGTGCTGATAATTTTGATGGTTACTCTTTTCAACAATTTAGTGACACATCTGCTGAATAAGAATGTCTTAGGGTGAGACCCAGGAATCTGTGTTTTAAGAAGCTCTCCAGGTGATTCTGATGCATAGCCAAGTTTGAGAATCACTGTGAAGATGACCAGACAATGCTTCATAAGAGTTCGGCCTTCCAGGTAGCTGAGGCACAATAACTAAAATCAAAGTGAAAATTTCTATACTTTAGGTCTCAACTGGTTTTTCCATGATAATCTCCATATTGATCCAGAATCTACATACTATAAGAAGCAAAATGAAATTAATGCTTCAACCTCATTCCAAAACAGTGAACCTCCTTTTAGCCACGTTCATTCATTTCCCTTCACTCACTCACTCCCTGACTCTGGCAACAAATGTTCTCTGTTTCTGAGTTGTTTATTTTTTAGATCCTGCATATAAGTGAGATCATACAATATTTTTTTTTCTGTCTGACTTAGAATAATGTTAGCAATACTGTATTGTATATTGAAGGTTGCTAAGAGAGTAGATGTTGAAAGGTCTTATCACACATGCAAAATTGTAACTATGTAAGATGATGAATGTGTTTACTTATTGTGGTAATCATATTGCAATACATACATATATCAAATCACTATGTTGTACACCTCAAACTTACACAGTGTTATATGGCAATTATGTTTTAATAAAGCTAAGGAAAAAAGAGTGAGCCTCCAGAGTGTATGAGAGAACTGGGTTAACTTTGCAGTTTGCCATCACTGTAACTACTTTGAAGCAGTTCTTGACTACATATTGACCAAGGTTGTATTTTAGATTTCATACCATTTAAGGCACATATTTAAATAATTAATCTCCATATTATTAGAACTTGGAGTCATTCCTGAAGGATCAAACATCTAGTTGTCACTTGTGAAAAGCCAGCTAAGACAAAAAGATCCAAATGATGGCCATGATAGGGGACCCACTCATTTTTATCTTCCATGTTGTTGTCGTTGTTTTTCTTTGTATATTTAACTTGATTTATGAATGGCATTAACTCAGTACTTGTCATTAAGTACTACAGAAAACAAGCACACAAAATAGTCTGAGTACTTTTTATTTAAAAATGTGTATACATTAATACATTAACTACTCTTCTTGTACCATATCTTTAGTTGGTAATGCAACATATTTACTCCAATTCTGTGTACAATATGTATATATAATATATGTATTTTCTGTGTACTATGTATCATTCTATCAAATTTAGCCAAGTATAGAGGCTTATAATTATTTTTTAAGCTTGTTTGAAAGTAATAATCTCTTTGCATCCATTTTTTCCCAGAAGTGTCCATATACTTCTTTCAATCTTTAAACAAAACCACCAAAATCATTTTTGAATATCATTCCAAGTGAATCTGGCAGCTAATTGCAAGTGTGACTGGGACAAAAGGATAACACACAAAGAGTAAAACATACACAACAAAAATCAGAGTGAGAAAAATCAGTGTGGAATTTGCATTTACATGTAAGTGCAAAAAATGTGATTCATTTTTACTTTTTTTTTTAATCCTTATGAAAGGCATTCTAGAAATTATTGGTTACTTATTACAAAGCATAAAGTCCTGCATGGAGAAGATTCTTCAGAATTACCTGGAAGCTGATTTTTGGGTTTCTGATAATCATTTTATCCTGACCTCTGAATATGCTTCTTTTTTTATTATTAAATCTAAGGTACTTTTGTTTAAGCCTGATTTTTTTAATTGAATAAATTTGACGTGTAACATTGTGAAGTTAAATATGCACTGTGTGTTATTTTGATACACTTATATATTATGATTGTTTACATAGCAGAATATTGTTTTCTATATTCATTATACTGTGCAATAGATTCCTATGGCTTATTTACTTCTTGTTACAAGTTTATATCTTTAAAAATCCTCATTCTTATTCATCCTCATCCCCTAGTAAGCACCATTTGGTCTTTGTTTTTTATAGGTTTAATAACTTTTTTAGATTCCACCTGTAAGTGATATCATACAGTATTTGCCTTTCTCTGACTTATCTCACTTAGCATAATGTGCTCAAGGTCCATCCATGTTATTGAAAATGGATGGATATCCTCCTTTCTCGTGGCTGAATAATATTCCATTATGTATATGTACCACATCTTTTTTTATCCACTCATCCCTTGATGAGCATTTTTAGTTTCCATATTTTTGTTATTGTGAATAAAGTTGCAATCAACATTGGAGGGCAGATATCTCATCAAAATCCTGTTTTCATTTCTTTTGGGTATATCTACAGAAATGGAATCACTAGATTGTATGGTAGATCTATTTTTAATTTTTTGAGGAACCTCCATATGGGCATTATTTTTGACATCTGTTTCTGCTATTCTGGTCTCAGAGTGACTTATGTAGCTCAGTTTGTTTTGGATCTGAATGCTGCATTAAAGCTATGGGTACTCCAGTTAAATTTTAGCTATGGGGTAGACATCAGACTTGTTCTTGTAGGCATTTCACTTTTCTTGATTCCTCGAGTAGAAAAGGGGAAATCAAACAGAGAAGTCTGTTCACTATTTATTACAGATTGCTTTCCCTTTAGCCTATTTGACTTCAGAGTTCAGCATTCCTGCCTTCTGGCCATTTATTTATTTTGCTCTTTTGTGAAATAAAAATAAAATTTTTAAAAACCTCACATATCTCTTTACTATCCTCTGTATACATTGTTACTATTATAAAAAAATAAAAGAAAGAAGTAATAAAAGTAATAAGTAATAAATATATACATGCATGTATATGTGTATGTGTGTGTGTATGTAGTGTGTGTATTTACTTGTTTTAAATCTCTAACACAAGAAGCAAATTCTATTTACTATGGTCTTTATGAAATTGAACAACTTTGCTTATGGTGCAAATTTAACAAACTATGCTTGAAACACTAATGGTAATGCTATAAATGACTTATAAGTGAAATTGAATATGTATTGTGCACAAATGGAGTAGATTTTTCCTGGATAATCAATGGGCTGACTAAGCAAGTAATGAGGGCACTGGCAAAGCAGAGGTACCCTCAAAATAACAAAACAATAGGATATTATCAGGTATTTGACAGCTTTAAAGTTCCAGTTTAGTCATAAATTGAAAGGTTAGACACTTTCGGGTATTTGCAAATTTATTTTATGGTTTAATTTCTTAAAACCTCATAGTGGCATGTTGGCAGAAACGAGTTGAGAGGAGTTGGCAAATGATAGCATTTTAGTGCTTATAGCCTCAAACATATTAATCCACCTCTGAACAAAATCTGACAACTTTATTCTGATCTAACTCTCTATATTTCATGAATTTATTATCCAAAGAAAAAAAAATCAGATAAACAGGTAATATAAAGCCAGGAAATATAAATGGAAATTTCTACTT
>PISX010033180.1:0-15382 GCA_004024625.1 Mellivora capensis | reverse complement strand
GTAGCAACATGGACGGGACTGGAAGAGATTATGCTGAGTGAAATAAGTCAAGCAGAGAGAGCCAATTATCATATGGTTTCACTTATTTGCGGAGCATAACAAATAACACGGAGGACATGGGGAGATGGAGAGGAGAACGGAGTTGAGGGAAATTGCGGGGGAGGTGAACCATGAGAGACTATGGACTCTGAAAAATAACCCGAGGGTTTTGAAGGGGCGGGGGGTGGGATGTTGGGGGAGCCTGGTGGTGGGTATTGTGGAGGGCACGCATTGCATGGAGCACTGGGTGTGGTGCAAAAACTATGACTTCTGTTATGCTGAAAAGAAATAAAAATTTTAAAAAAAGAAAGGATGAATACCCAACTTTTGTATCAATATGGACAGAACTGGAGGAGATTATCCTGAGTGAAATAAGTCAAGCAGAGAGAGTAAATTATAATATGCTTTCTTTTACTTGTGAAGTATAAGGAATAACATGGAAGACATTAGGAGAAGGGAAGTAAAAAAGGAAATTGGAGGGGGAGATGAACGATGAGAGATTGTGGACTCTGAAAAACAGACTGAAGGTCTTGGAGGGGAGAGGGGTGTGAGGTTAAGTGAGCCTGGTGGTGGGTATTGTGGAGGGCATGTATTGCATGGAACACTGGGTGTTATGCATGAACAATGAATCTTGGAACACTGAAAAAATAAGATAAAATTTAAAAAAAAACCTCCAGTCTCACAACATATCAAATCCAATAAAACACTCAGATAGAGGTGACATTTCTACAGGTTATTCTTACACTCATGTATTCCAATATACAATTTACTGTAACCCTGGTACTTTATACCACAGCATCACATTATCCTCAGAGTTTTATCTTTGGCTCTCCAATGTTGTACTCCCTGCCTCTTGCTGATATCATCATGTACGATGTTCTAGTTTCCGGTAATCCCAGAAAACCCTGTTCACCACCTCAAAGCCATTCAGCTTAGACCAATCATCCATGTTTGGATTTCTCTGCTGATATTTTGCAAGTAGAGCTCAATCTTCTTATTCTATTGCCTTAACAAATGGAATATCTCCACACCGATGCTCACTCACTATATTTTACGACATACATTTTGACATATCCCAAACAACATATCCCATACAACAAATCTGTCTTGTTCATTTTATCAAGGCAAGTGCAGTTGCCCAAACTATCAGATATTTTCTACCCCCCAACCAGCAATCACCATCAGGTATTATATAGTACCTTCACCAATTTATTTCTCTTTGATCCCATTTTCATGAAGCACCAAAATAAATCCATGTGACTATGCCATCATTGGTTATTCCTTTTCTTTTGAAAAGCACAGAACTTTCTTCTGTCACTGAGATCCAGGAAAAAGAGATTGCTAACAAGTTTTCTATAGCTATCTTTATATTTTGTTTTCCTACAAGATTGTATAAGGGTTCCAAGCATAATGAACTGTCCTTATCACTGAATTCTCAAAGTTTTCATGGAGGCATTTTTCATTAGGAGTGATATTATTGTTATCTATATACAATCTAAGGTATCTCCAGTTAGAACATTTCCACTACCATTTCTGCAAGGATATTTTATGTACCATTAGGTAAAAAAAAAAAAAAAAAAAAAAATGGGGGAGATAAACCATGAGAGACTGCGGACTCTGAGAAACAAACTGAGGGTTTTTGAAAGAGAGGGGGTGGGGGATGGGTGAACCTGGTGGTGGATATTAAGGAGGGCACGTACTGCATGGAGCACTGGGTGTGGTGCATAAACAATGAATCTTGGAACACTGAAAAATAAAATATTTTTTTAGAAAGCATTAATCATTAAAAAAAAAATGGGCAGTTACCCTTTTCAATGGAAGCTTGTTAGATTTCTACCTTAACCGTGGTAGTATCATTATTTAGAAAGAAAATGTATACTGAAGTCCACATTCGTCGGGCCATTTAATCATCTCCATTCAGACTCAATGAATTTTCTATCATTGAAATACAATGCCCTTGATCGTGTAGTTTGAGTGTCTGGACTAACAAAAAATCATCAGGTTTCTACTGTTTATTTATTGGAAAAATGTCCCAATTATTTAACAATGCCCCCCCATCTCTATGGTAAACTGGTTTTGTCCTTCATTCTCAAGGACAGTGAATATGTTGGCTTCCAGGTGCCAAGTTTTTTGCCAGGCAAAAAACTTTATGAGTCATCTTCTATTTTATATATTTGTCTCATCTCTCCTAAGTCAGTCTACTCCTTTGTGTTCTTCTGATAGAATTACCATTTTGTTAATGCTAGTCATAACCAACAAGCAATGTTTCTAGCCATTATCCCTATTTGTCTTTGTTTATTGTCCATTAGTCCATTGAAGGGCATCTTGGTTCTTTCCACAGTTTGGCAACTGTGGCCATTGCTGCTATGAACATTGGGGTACAGGTGTCCCTTCTTTTCATTACGTCTGTATCTTTGGGGTAAATACCCAGTAGTGTAGTTGCAGGGTCATAGGGTAACTCTATTTTTAATTTCTTAAGGAATCTCCACACTGTTTTCCAAAGTGGTTTATTAACCAAACCATTTTGCTAAATCCTAGATGTTTGAAACTATGTAACTTAAATTCCATTGATAAGATATATACTGCAATTTGCCTAAAAAAAAAAAAATTCCACTATCATGAACCAGGGGTTAGTTTCAGCTATCCCAGCACCAAAGTCTCAAAAGAGTTTTTCCCCCTACCCATCTTTCTTCACAAGGACCTTTTAAGTTAATTTCAAGTGTAGAATGACTTCAAATTCACAAGATAAAATAGGTTTATCCGCTGTTTATTTACCCAAGTTTATTACCCAAGTTCATGTAGCTTAAGCAAGAATACAGAACAAGTAAAACAGCAGCATGCATAAGAGCAACATGACAGAAGCTTTGAATACTCTGATAGTTTCCAAAGCCTCATTCACTGAATATAAACTCTTGTATGCACAGATCACTCAGCACAGGAAAGGTACCATGTTGGGGGTCTCCCAGCTTAAGTAACTTGCTTATAACCAAGCACTTAGAGGGATGTTTGCCTCGCACCCAATTTTAGTGCAGCTGCATACCATAAAAACAGGCTCTACAATGAACAATCTTGATAAACTTGACACACTTGATGTACAACATACTTAGGAGCATTTTGGATCAGTAATAAGTTCATACTAACCTCACGAGGAATCTAATTTATCCCAAGTTAATGTATCTATTGGGTTGGCTTTGGAAGACTGTATAAATATCAATTTCTTAGAGGATCCTCAAACTGGCATAAAATATTACAGTTCAACTCTTAGCCCTTTACTTCCAAAGTAATATAATACCCAGGATATTACTGAAAATAATCCTGATAAAATCATACATTACTTGTGCAATTATGAAGCTAGTAAAAGTGTGTAAATATCATAGCATATGATTGTTTTTGAAGACATTTCAAGTAAAATGTGTTCCATGTACATTAAGAAACAAACATACTTACATTTATGTAAATAATAAAAAGTATTTTAGAATTACTTTTAAAAGACCAATCATAATTATAGAAAAAGGGTTTAGTCAAAAAGAAAATTAAAATGTTAAAGAAAGATGTAGTTTATAGTCCTTGTAAAATGAGTCACAAATACTGTGAAATTGCTGAAAATCACCCTACAACTAGAGATGGTTTTTAAAAAGAATAAACTTAATCATGTGGAATATTTTTAAAAGAAATTTTGTTATTGGGGACCAACTGAAATTAATTTTAAGACCATACAAACAAATTGACTTTTTCCAATAACATTTATATGAGAGATAAATAACTTTAAGTGATAAGAGATATTTATCATATGCCTATAATACTTTTAGTATATTTGTTGGAACTATTGGCAAGATCTAAAGTGTTTTAAAAATACTAGAACCACAGGCATATTCTCATTCCTCTACAACTTAAACTTAATTCTCATTTTGTATAATTTTTTCCTAAGTGAATGTATTCAAAAAAGAAAAAAAAACAGACTGTTCAAGGAATATAATTGCTTTGCCAAAAGAAGACTTAAAACATCTATACCTATATAATACTAAAGTAAATTAGAATATATATATAGAAATATATATATATATATATATATATATATAATCTTTTAAGTGATCACATCCCTGAATTGGAAGTAAATTAGTGAAAGAGAATTCACTGATAATTGTATATCTCTACATGCAAAGTCAGGTTCTTATCTCTGATATAACCTCCTTGCCTTTCCCTTAGTTAGCTCTAACTAAAACTAGGAATAGTAATGCAACCACAAGGCTGTTCAAAATTGCTTTATATTGCACTCAAATATTCCTAAATTTATAAATTATTGAATATCATGCTGCATGCAGTATCCCTGATTAAAAAAAATAAAAACAGTGCACAGAATTATAGTACTGAGCTGTGGTTAATTTTGCTATTTCATTTTTTAATTCATGCCAACTTTCATTTTCTTCCTAACATCCCCAATTTTCTTTAGAAATTTTCTTTTTTTTCTTAATTTTATCACCAAACAGTACATTTCTTCTCCAGAAATATTTTTCCAAGAAGCAGAATTTTATTTTATTAGTCAACTGAAGTAACTATGTGTGGCAGAAAACAACAAAGCCTTATTGATTTGCAAGTCCAGAGCAATGGGCTGGGCTCATTCATAAACTAAAAGACTAACTCTATATGCCAGCCTCTATTACAGCTATTTCTCTCCATAATTGTCTGTATCTATCTGTAGTTTTGGAAAGTCCTAGAAAATAACTAATTTGCAAAAGCTAAATGCTTCAGATAAAAATAAAGCACAATATTTCTAATTAAGCAAGTTCTAGTAATGTTCCCAAACTTTCACTGGACCCATTCCAAGAAAGCTTATTGGGAAGCTGGGATGCTTCACACACACTTTATTAACCCCTCTGAACATTAGCCTTCTGGTGGAATGGCAGTCATGGCTTATCTATAGGACTTGGGGTGTTTTTTCAGCAGATGATAAAAAAGAAACGTTTTGAAAATTGGCAACTATTTATTTCTTCATTATCCTTCTCAAGGCACCTATAACTTCTTTGTTCCTCAAGCTGTAAATAAAAGGATTTAGCAGAGGAATTATTATTGTGTAAAATAAAGAATACATTTTGTCATGGTCATCAGTGTGGCCAGAACCAGGACGCACATACATGAAGAAGAGAGTGCCATAGAACAACGAAACAGAGAGCAGGTGGGCGCTACATGTGGAGAAGGCTTTGCTCCTGCCCTTTTCAGACTTCTTTTTCATGATGGCAAAGAGGATACGGATATAAGAAACCATGATGGTCATAAAAGTAAAGACTTGTATAAAGGCCGAAAAGATTAAAACCAGAAGTGTATTAACTGTAGGATCAGTGCAAGAAATTTTGAAAAGTTGTAAAATTTCACAGTAGAAATAATGTATTTCATTGGACCTGCAGAAAGTTAATCTAAATAACAAACCCACATGAATTGCTGAATGTAGAAAACCCATGAAATATGAAACACCAATGAACTGAGTACAGAGGTTCCTGGACATTAAGACTGGATAAAGCAAAGGGTTGCATATGGCCATGTAGCGGTCATAAGCCATTACTACCAGCAGGAAACACTCTGTGGTGGCACTAGAACCAAAAATATAAAATTGAGCCATACAGCCAAAAAGTGATATCACATGATTCTTAGATAAAAAATGTGTAAGCATCCTGGGAGTCACAGAGGACGAGGAACAAGCATCTGCAAAGGCCAAACTGCCAAGGAGTAAGTACATGGGGGTGTGAAGACGGGGATGCTTCCAGATGAGAAAAATCAGCCCAAGGTTGCCCACCATGGTGGTGAGGTAGATGACCAAGAACACCAGGAACAGGGGGGCCTGCAGCCCTGGAAGATCTGTAAGTCCTGTGAGAACAAACTCAGCCACAAGTGTCTTATTTTCTTCTGCCATATCCGACCTGTCCAGATGGTAAAATAAAAGAAAAATATTGTTGAAACAGTCACAAAATAATCATAAAAACTGTGTATTTTTTGTGTAACTGATGTATTTCTAAAAGGTGCTTCTCATATGATTAGCAATTTTTTAAATTTTTTGACTTTATATGTGTCCTTTAATATACACTCAAAAATTTCCATAATAAAAAGTTTTAAATGATAATTCACCTAAAGTAACAAGTAAATTAAATACAAATCCTTCTCAATCCAACAGAGGTTTTAAGTTGTACAGGCTCATCTAAACATTATATGAAAGAAAGAAATTTCCCATTTTACTCAAGAAAAGTGTAAATAGTTAAGAACAGTCAAGGGTACCCTAATTTCTACTGAACTACAACATAAAGATATAGTAATCAAAATATTAAGATAGTGGAATAAGAATACACAAGAGGGTCAATGCAAAAATAGGCAGCCAGCTCAGAAACAGATGCCATTATATACAGAAATGTGGCATAAGACAAATATGATGTTTCAGTTCAGTAGGAGAAAGATGATGGATTTAATGGAATGGGCTGCCATTCTTGGCTATCTGTCTGGATATGAACAAGGTTAGGCTCCTAACTTACAGCATAGATATTTTCTAAGAAACTTGGGAGACAACAATACAACATAGTGATTAGAGAAGTTCTTATCCAGAAAAGAGTATTGGACAGAGTCAGAGGGCATATAATAGGTTGGGAAATACATTTTACAGTGTATATGAAAGATAAAGATTTATGAATAACATAATATGTAATATAAGAATAACATAAAAATAGATAAGAAAAAGACAAACAATCTAAAAGAAGAATGAATAAAGGATATGAACAAGCAAGTTTACAGATGAATGACCAACAAATAAAATGAAAAGATGCCTAGTTTTCTATGTGTCACACATATACACACATGTGCAAGTGCAGGCATGCACACACAAACACATACACAGATACTTCCTTTCTCACATATCAGATTAGCAGAAATTAAAGTGAATAGGTACTGCTGAATGAGGTGAGAAAAGTGCTCCTTTCGTGTTAATTGTGGATCTATGAGTTGCAACAGTCTTCTAGAAAAGCAATTTTATATGATACCATTTAAATTTTTAATAAATACATATACTCTTTGACTTACCATTTTGCCTTACATATACCCTAGAAATAAAAGCACAACTATACAAAGATAGATATACAAAGAATATCCAATGCATTATTTTTCAAGAAGGCAAAGACCAGACACATCTACAGTGAGATGGCTAAATAAATCATATTTATGTACACTCATGTTTTGTAATACAATTCAGCCATGAAAAAAAGGAGTTATTCCACTTAAGCTGGGAATTTCCACAATGTATTTTTACCTGAGAAGAATATGATACAGAGAAGTGTAAATAAGATTTCATTATTGTAAGATGAGCAATGCATTTTTAAATCTTTTACCTGGAAAAAATGTGGATAATAGAAATTAAGTTTATAGCATTGGGCTTTCTAGAATAGAAGTAGAGGTAGAAATGAGGGAAAAGGAGAAGAGGAAAAGAGAGAAGTCAAAATAAAAGTTCTATGAGAACAGCAGCATATATATTATGATCTCTTTCACATAAAAGTATGTAATTGATTTATTTGTGTGTATATCTATGTAGGCCTTTATACATACATAAAGAGATGTGCAAAAGAGTCTCCAACATGTTAATAATAGTTTGGAAAAGAAACAAGAATGATGAAATCCTATAGTTTTCTTTTTCAAGATGTTTTGTCACTGAAAAGTGCATTGTAAAATTAGAAGGCAATCATCTGTTAATTTTTGCATGTATGTATCAGTTAAGGACAGAAATAGCCTTCAGAGAAATTAACATTTTCTTTTGGAAATTGTCAATGGGAGAAAACTTTTAACCATTGAGAGTAGATATAATTTTTTAATACCCCCAAATTACCTGTAATTGTATAAGACAGGGATTCAAATAGAACAAGAGTTTTTTAGAGGTTTTTTTTTCCAATTTTAGCAATTTTTTTATTAATCTTATTTCTCCATACTTACTTCTTAGTCACTGTTGTGAATTTAACATGTGGTGTTTGTATGAAGTAATGACATTGATTTTTTCTTCATGATTTACAAATAGTCTCTGAAGAAAGTCTAAAAAGGAGTTTTCCAGTGAATACAGTTTCTTTTATATTACCATAAAAAGAAAAAAGAAAAACATTCAGGTATACAGATTGTTATGGTATTTCCTGGAATGAAAAAATTTTTTTTATAATTTTATAGTCATATCTCTCAATACTGATGGAACACAAAATTTTTTACCATTAGAATATATTGGAAAAATTGAGTTTGTTTAATGTAGAAATAGGAACAAAGGCTCTTTTTCAATGAATCAGTGATGTGATCAGCGTAAGAGAAGACTGTGAGATATTATTCTACCCCCACTAAAAATAAAGGAAGAATTTATGAGCTTTAGAATTTTTACTTTTGAATGTATACCTACCAGGAACCCCAATATATACAACACAGACAAAATATTAATTGAAAATTAAGAACATAGGAGATTTTTGCTTTGCATAAACTGGTCCAACTTTCTTTATAGTCTCAAATAACCAAATGTTAGTTTTACTAGTTTTAGTTCCTACAGCATGTAACTTGGCCCATTAGTAATCTCTGTGAATTTTTTTTCTCAAGTTATGTGATAAATGAGACAAGGAGCAATTTTGAAGTTACCACCAGTGAGTTTAGCCCATATTCTCGTGATTTCATGAAATTAAAGAATTTGTGTTGTACTCAGCCACAAACCTTAGGCCAGAATTTCCCAGTCTGAAAAAATTACAAATAAGTTAAATTTGAGCTGCTTAGCTTATATCTCAATTAAGCAAACTTCACATTATGAAATGAACTCTGCATTTTTCTTACCACTATTATTGAATTTTTCTATTTTTCTTTCTTCTGTTAACCAAAGTTTATTATTTAGAAACTCCCTCCAGGGGCTCCTGGGTGGCTCAGTGGATTAAGCCTCTGCTTTCAGCTCAGGTCAGTCTCAGGCTCCTGGGATCGAGACCCACATCAGGCTCTCTGCTCAGCAGGGAGCCTGCTTCCCCCTCTCTCTCTGCCTGCCTCTCTGCCTACTTGTGATATCTCTCTCTCTCTCTCTCTCTGTCAAATAAATAAATAAAATCTTTAAAAAAATAAAATTAAATTAAAAATGAAAAATAAAAACTCCCTCCAAAATGTGTTATCTACAGAGTAAAAATTCTAACTAAAATATACATTTTCAGACAGACATTTACTTCTGTATGTCTAGATTTTGGTTGCTGATTTAAAAAGAAAAAAATGCTGGGACGCCTGGGTGGCTCAGTTGGTTAAGCGGCTGCCTTTGGCTCAGGTCATGATCAAGTCCCACATCGGGCTCCTTGCTCGGCAGGAAGCCTACTTCTCCCTCTGCCTGCCACTCTGTCTGCCTGTGCTCGCTTGCTCTCTCTCCCTCTCTCTGACAAATAAATAATTTTTTTTTAAAGTTTTAAAAAAATAAATAAAATAAATAAATAAGTAAAAAGAAAAAATGCTTGTCCAGGATGTTAATTTCTTACTTAGGTGTTTGTTATCATACAGACAAATTGCAACACTATATTAATGAAATTTATGAAAATCTCTGCTCTCTCACCTCCTTCCTGTAAATCATGGGAAATTAGAAATGTTTTCTCGAAGTAACATGAAAGGTACAGAAGTGAAGCAGTATTATTTGTGCATTGATTTTCCTTAGAAACTCCAAACTAGAGAGAGAGAGCATTTCTTCCTTCTATCTGCAAATCTATTCTTTAAAAAATTCTGAAATTCCCTTAATGCTTCAGAAGGATTCCCAATAGGATGAAATCAAAGTTGTCCTATTGGGCCTTGTGAGCTAATCCTCAAATCATCTACACACCAAAATTTATAACAATTAAAACTGTACAATCTGTCCTCAGGGTTTACCATAGGGGCATGTTTATAAAATGTCACCAAATAGAGTTTAGAATAAGCTTGTTTTCCTTCCTCTTGTCTCTTTTAATGGTCCCACTACCCAAATACATTCTTGTCCACTTGGGAATCCCAGAGGTACATTAGAATTAACATATCTAAATCTGAAATTAAGATCTTCCTCCATTCCATCCCCAAACCTGGTATTCTTCCAGTGTTCCCTGTCTCAGGGAATAGGGTCTGCAAACAAGTATTTGTGCACATCATAAATGAGGAACATATTCATGAAACTAACTTCTCCCTCAATTCCATTTTTTTACTACTACCTCTAGATGTTATGTACCAAAGATGTCTTAAATCCAACTATTTCTCTCTATTTTTTCAGTTAATCCTAAAATCCATAATGCATTTATCTCCTGCCTGGACTTATTAAATAAATTCCTAGCAACACTATCTGTATCTGCTGACACAGTCATCCACTTCATTTTCCATTTACCACACTGATGCCAAACTGATTTTTATAAAATGCACACCATTTCACCATCATCCCCTACACACTCTCCCCACTCGACATGTATAAATAACTTCTCATTCCACATAGAATAACAACTAAAATTGGTAATCCTAAGTATCCATTTCTGGATATTTCTGAGAAATAGACCCAGTAATTAACTGTATACAGTTGAAGAAGGTTTTTTTGTATTACATGTATATATTATTTATAGTAACACTAATTGAATTCACAAATAATAGCCAATATTTTACTGGATCAACATAATCGACATAATAGAAGGTTAGTTATCCTTTATGTAAGTATGAAGTACATGTTCTTAACTGAACAGCTGTTCCTTCCATTTGATGATTCAGAGTAGCAAACTCTTTCCAACTTGTCACTCAAGCATTTTCCACACGTGATTTCCTTCAGGGTTTGTGTTTTCATTTGGATCAAGCTAAAAGGGGAAAATTCATAGGGGTTTCCAAATGTGAGGTTCTTATGACCCAGAAATGTAAGTGATAAATATCACTTTCAATCCTAAACTCAATCATATCACTATAGTCAACTGAAAAGGGGGTCTGTGTGACTAGGATGAAAAGAAAATAGATCTGGTGGTCACCTAACAGTTTCTTCTCCTGATTTGACTATAGTTTCTGATTCTCATTTACCTGTTTTACCCTCCTTCCCCCACAGACAATACTTTCAACATCTTCCCAAGGGAGTCAAATCCAATTCCCATCTAGCTTGTAATCCAAGAAAAAGCTAGGATCTCCAGTTGATACTCTGTCTCTCCATCAAATCCAGGTGTAGCTGTTCTGTGTCTGGAAACCAAGAAATTTTTTAGTATTTTGACACATGTTATAATTACACGTGACAATATGCAATTTTTGTAGGATTTAACTGTCATCCTGTGGAGAACATGTACTTTGCACAATATCCAGTCTTTATCAACATAATATTTCAATATAAATGAACCATCCTGTGTTCTACAAAATGTCCCCCAAATAAATATTTTTCTGTCCTCTTAACCCATTACATTCTCTTCTTAGTAAACTCTAGGCCACTCAAAAGACTTACTCTTTTTGAGGGATCTGTCCACCCCAAGAAGACCTCTATCCTTAATCTGATTTTCTGACTATGTTACAGACTATCAACATTTTGCTAAATTAAACTGGATATTGGATGTTGAGAAGCTGTCTCCAACCCCAGTGTTTAGCCTGTCTCTGTTCCAGGGATCTCACTATATGGCCAGCAAGGCTACCCTTGTGTAGGCATAGATATAGGGTAGGTCTGAAATATCTGGAGATTTGGCAGTTGTCTCTGATAAGGTGTCAGAAAGGGTAGAATGTCTCCCCAACCCCAATTTCTCTGTGAGTTCTCCTCTCCTACATGCTCATTCCTACCCCCAATTTGTAGCCTCATCTCTGCCTTACCTGTCTGGCTTGAGTGAAAACAGGTACTGGATGAGCTGATTGTTGGAAGATTAGTATGACTTCACTTGCTAATTTCACAGGATTTCCCACACTGGCTTTGGCTGCCGCCTGACAAGCTTAAGGTTCTTTTTCAGACTTGACTAGAGACTCTGGTCATGTTCTCCCACATCTGGTCTTCACAAATATGTCCCAGGCTACCTCTCTGAACTGAGTTATCACTGTTGGAATTGGTCTGTTCTCAGGAAAAAGTGAGTCTCAAAAATTCAGAGTCCAAGAAGGGGATTAAATTCCTTGTCCCTTGTCTTGCTACCTCCCATTCTTTCTGTCATGAGGTGATGTCTTCAGCCTGGAGATGACCTAGGTCTATGATTCTAGTCAATGATTTGTTGAGGAATCCATGAAATAGGTACAGCCATATCCACTGCATTCATGGCAGAAAAGAAATTAATTTAAATCTTTTCCATCTTTGTCTCTGAGATGGTGTATGAAAATATGGGCATGGGGAAGTCGCATGTGAAATGTTGGAAGTGGAAAGATGGTCCCTAAAATGTTTTGTCCTACTAATATCCTCACACTCTTAAAGACTGTCATTTTTTCAGCTTTTGCCGCCAAAGTTGAGGTCTGTTGGAACTTGTGATCTGGTCTCTTAAATGGAATAGGGCTTCGCTATCCTGAAAGGCTTTCTGCCTCTCCCAGCTTTCTTTGGTGTGTTAACCCCTTAGTGCCTCTTTTATACCCTCTCTCTCTACATGCCTCAGCCCATCCTCTACAGTCACTTTTGAGGAGTAAGTCTCTCAGCCACTCTCGGACACTGTAGGAATTTCCAGGTGTTGGCCATGCAATGCAGTAATGGGAAGCATCCTCCAAAGCTAAACATCAAGGCCATCCTGCCTGCACACTCTGCAGGACAAAGTTCATTGTGATGTAGCCAAATATGGAAGGTACACAGTGAGAAATAGTTTTTTTCCAGTGCCTGCAATGGGAATCTAGGCAAAAGTTCTTCTCTTCTAAGTCTACTTATGATAGACAAAATAATGGCCATCAATGACACGAACCTGAAAATACGTTAGGTTGCATGAAAAGGAAGAATGAAGGCTGTAGATAGAATGACAGCTCATCAGCTGACCTTGAAATAAAGAGATTTTCCTGAATTATCTGGAAGGGTCTAATGTAATCACAAAGGTCCTTAAAGTGGAAGAGGGAGGCAGAAGAATCAAGGTCTAAGGAAACTGTAACAACAAAAGGCAGGCACCAAGAGATGCAACCCTGCTGGCTTTGAAGCTGCAAGAAGGGGCCCATGAGCAAAATGATGTAGACAACTTCTCAAAGTTGGAAAAGGCAAAGAAACAAAGTCTTACCCAAACCTTCCAGAAAGGAATTCACCCTGCTAACACTTTTAGTCTAGTGAAATTCATGTCAGACTTTTGCACTACAGAACTAATATAATATGTATATATATATTTTTAAAGCCACTATTCATGGTTATTTGTTAACAACAATAGAGAATACAATACCTCGTACTATCAGTTTGACTCCCTGACTTCCAAATACCAGTCCTCTCCAGAGGGGGAAATTAAAAACTACACATCTCATTCCTCCTCTACTGTTGCCATCCTCTGTCTCCCTCATAACCTCCCAGGGCCAGAAGAGGTAAACTTGTCCCCTTTTAGGGCATGTCCTCCTTGTAACAGGATAGCAAGTATAAGACCCTCTAGTCATCGAAAAAAAAAAAACAAGAAGAGGTGAGTTCACCAAACCTGGCATATCCCTAGTGAAAAGAAGGAAATAAATAAATTTGGAAAGTCTCCACTTAAAGAATCCCTAAAAAGTCAAGAACTAGCTTTTTCCAACTTTAAATACCATGAAAAGAAACATAAAATGGGATATTTATTTATTTATTTATTTTAAAGACTCTATTTATTTATTTATTTATTTGTCAGAAAGAACAAGCACAAGCAGGGGGAACAGCAAAGGGAGAGGGAGAAGCAGGCTCCCTCTGGGCAGGGAGCCCGATGTGGGACTCCATCCCAGGACCCTGGGATCATGACCTGAGCCGAAGGCAGATGCTTAACCGACTGAACCACCCAGGTGTCCCTAAAATGGGATGTTTAAATTGCACGGTTTAATATTTGCAAGAAATTTATCCCCAAGGACTGTGGAGCTTCTGTGGTTGTTTCTCCAGGGTAACGGTGAAGATGGCATTCCAGCTATATATCACCTGTGCTGACAGAAACATAGAGAATGTAACAATCTGCTACTGGATTACACCCACCTTAGTAACAGTGTTGTTTGAAAAAATAAAAAAGACATTGACGTGTATTGACATATATGGACAGATAACAATTATACACAGCCAAAACCTAAAACAGTCTTCACGGCACATAAAGGGAGAAAAAGAGAAAGTTTTGCCACTCCTCTGGAGTGTAAAGAGGTGATGACAGAAAGTTAACAGAGACTTGGCACTCACAGAGAGCAGCATGGTTCGACGCAGCCCAGACAGCAAAAGCGGGGCTTGGATGCAGTGAGAAGAGCAGAGGCTGAGGAAACTGAGCCCCAAACACACAGTGCTGAAGCCAGTCAGCCCCATCGCCAGCTTTGCTGTTCCATGACACAACAAATTGTTTCTATCCTCAAATCAAAATAATAGGGATGTGTCATGAAAAGGGGATATCTTTTCTTATTTTTCAGTACAATAGTCACAAGTCTATATGTAATAAAGTCAGAAAGCCAGACAGAAAACACAGAAGACTTTTGTAAGGAAAAAAATTGATTTAAGCTACATAATTATGAGATGATCAAGCACACCTGCGATTTCAGGTTGTTGTCAATTCCGGGGGCGGGAGGGGGGGTGGTATTCAACTGGTATATTTGTGCTGGAAAGAAGGTGCCTGGTGAGATTATTCAATAAATTAAAAAGTAGAAATTTTTAAATAGCTCAGAATTTTTCATTATATTGCAGGAGTAATTATTTTTTAAGTATTTAGTTGCTAAAGTGTTGTATCTTTCAATGAATACAATGCAAATATACATTAATTTTCTTTTTTTTATTAATTTCATTTCTTTTCAGCGTAACAGAATTCATAGTTTTACAACACACCCAGTGCTCCATGCAATGCGTGCCCTCCATAATACCCACCACCTGGGTACATGGTGTACCCACTACATGTAGTACCCAGTAGTGGGTACTACATGCTGAACCCCCAACCTCCCACCCACCCACCCCTTCAAAACCCTCAGATAGTTTTTCAGAGTCCATAATCTCTCATGGTTCATCTCCCCCTCCAATTTCCCTCAACTCCCTTCTCCTCTCCATCTCCCCATGTCCTCCGTGTTATTTGTTATGCTCCACAAATAAGTGAAACCATATGATAATTGACTCTCTCTGCTTGACTTATTTCACTCAGCATAATCTCTTCCAGTCCCGTGCATGTTGCTACAAAAGTTGGGTATTCATCCTTTCTGATGGAGGCATAATACTCCATAGTGTATATGGACCACATCTTCCTTATCCATTCGTCCGTGGAAGGGCATCTTGGTTCTTTCCACAGTTTGG
>PISX010033179.1:0-15371 GCA_004024625.1 Mellivora capensis | reverse complement strand
ATGATGAACATTTTTTCATGTGTCTGATAGCCATTTGTATGTCTTCATTGGAGAAGTGTCTATTCATATCTTCTGCCCATTTTTTGATGTGATTATCTGTTTTGCATGTGTTGAGTTTGAGAAGTTCTTTATAGATCCTGGATATCAACCTTTTGTCTGTACTGTCATTTGCAAATATCTTCTCCCATTCCGTGGGTAGCCTCTTTGTTTTGTTGACTGTCTCCTTTGCTGTGCAGAAGCTTTTGATCTTGATTTTCAACAAAGCAGGAAAAAATATACAGTGGAAAAAAGACAGTCTCTTCAATAAATGGTGCTGGGAAAATTGGACAGCTATATGTAGAAGAATGAAACTCGACCATTCTCTTACACCGTACACAATGATAAACTCGAAATGGATAAAGGACCTCAATGTGAGACAGGAATCCATCAGAATCCTAGAGGAGAACATAGGCAGTAACCTCTTTGATATCAGCCACAGCAACTTCTTTCAAGATATGTCACCAAAGGCAAAGGAAAAAAAAGCAAAAATGAACTTTTGGGACTTCATCAAGATCAAAAGCTTCTGCACATCCCTTCACTTTAAATTTGGAGGTGTCTTCGGGTCTAAAATGAGTTTCTTGTAGGCAACATATTGATGGGTTTTGTTTTTTTATCCATTCTGATACCCTGTGTCTTTTAATTGGGTCATTTAGCCCGTTAACATTCAGGGTAACTATTGAGAGATATGAATTTATTGCCATTGTATTGCCTGTAAGGTGACTGTTACTATATATTGTCTCTCTTCCTTTCTGATCTACTATTTTTAGGCTCTCTCTTTGCTTAGAGGACCCCTTTCAATGTTTCCTGTAGAGCTGGTTTGGTGTTTGCCAATTCTTTCAGTTTTTGTTTGTCCTGGAAGCTTTTTATCTCTCCTTCTATTTTCCATGGTAGCCTAGCTGGATATAGTATTCTCGGCTGCATGTTTTTCTCGTTCAGTGCTCTGAATATATCATGCCAGTTCTTTCTGGCCTGCCAGGTCTCTGTAGACAAGTCTGCTGCCAATCTAATATTTTTACCATTGTATGTTACAGACTTCTTTTCCAAGGCTGCTTTCAGGATTTTCTCTTTGTCGCTAAGACTTGTAAATTTTACTATTAGGTGACGAGGTGTGGACCTATTCTTGTTGATTCTGAGGGGGGTTCTCTGCACCTCCTGTATTTTGATGCTTGTTCCCTTTGCCATATTAGGGAAATTCTCTCCAATAATTCTCTCCAATATACCTTCTGCTCCCCTCCTCTTTCTTCTTCTTCTGGAATCCCAATTATTCTAATGTTGTTTCATCTTATGGTGTCACTTATCTCTCGAATTCTCCACTCATGGTCCAGTAGCTGTTTGTCCCTCTTTTGTTCAGCTTCTTTATTCTCTGTCATTTGGTCTTCTATATTACTAATTCTTTCTTCTGCCTCATTTATCCTAGCAGTAAGAGCCTCCATTTTTGATTGCACCTCACTAATAGCTTTTTAAATTTCAACTTGGTTAGATTTTAGTTCTTTTATTTCTCCAGAAAGAGCTTTTATATCTCCAGAGAGGGTTTCTCTAATATCTTCCATGCCTTTTTCAAGTCCGGCTAGAACCTTGAGAATTGTCATTCTGAACTCTAGATCTGATATATTACCAATGTCTGTATTGATTAGGTCCCTAGCCTTTCGTACTGTCTCTTGTTCTTTTTTTTGTGGTGAGTTTTTCCGCCTTGTCATTTTTTCCAGGTAAGATTATATGAAGGAGCAAATAAAATACTAAAAGGGTGGCAAAGTCCTTAGGACAATGCCCTTTAAAGAAAAAATTGAATTAACTGCAAGTATAAAGAATCATGGGGAGAAAGCCATGAATTCCGTGGTTTGCTTTCTTCTCCTCTGGAGTTCCGCTGCTCTCCTTGTTAAGTGAACTTGGTCTTGGCTGGATTTCTTTTGATCTTCTGGGGGAGGGGCCTGTTGTAGTGATTCTCAAGTGTCTTTGTCCGAGGGAGAGCTGCACCGCCCTTAGCAGGGGCCAGGCTAAGTAATCCGCTCGGTTTCGCTTTCCGGAGCTTTTGTTTCCTGAACGCGTTCCGTAGAGTTCGTAGGACGAGAATGAAGATGGCGGCCTCCCAGTCTCTGGGCTGGAAGAGCTGAGATTTAGGGCCTCCACTCCTCAGAGAAAAGCCCCGGCTACTCCCATCTCCCTCGCCTCTCGCCGTGCCCCGAGCTCACCCAGCCTGCGACCGGTTCAAGGTAACCCCAAGCTGAGAGCTCACTCCTTGGCTCTGTCTTTGTGGCGAGCTTCCTGCTCCAATACCTGCTAGCTCTGCGACACTCAGACACCCCTGATCCTTCTGTGACCCTGCGGGACCTGGGGCCACGCTGACCCCATGTGGGCTTCACCCCGGTTTAGCCTCTGGAGCGATGTCCTTCCGTGGAGCAGACTTTTAAAAGTCCCGATTTAGTGCTCCGTTGCTACGCTGCTTGCCGGGGGCCGGCCCCTCTCCCGCGGTCTATCCTCCCGTCGCTTTCGATTCACTTCTCCGCCGGTCCTACCTTCCAGAAAGTGGCCGATTTTCTGTTTCCAGAATTGCTGTTCGTCCTCTCTTTGATCTCCCATTGGATTTGTAGGTGTTCGCAATTGTTTGATAAGCTATCTAGCTGATCTCCTGCTACCTGAGGTAGTCTCGGCTGCTACTGCTCCGCCATCTTGACTCGTCCCTCTGAATTCCATGCTTTTATGACACTTTTTTCTCTGCTTCTTCCATCTTGGGTTTTCTCTATGCTGATGCTTGTCAGCTTGGCTATGTTGACTTTGCAGGTTATCGACTGCTTTTTCTTGAGCTATCGTTTTGAGTTTGGCAGTGTTAGCTCCAGTTTTTGTGGCCTTGGCTCCTGGTTCTAGGGAAAAAAAAAGAAATAAGGCAGTGTTTGGTCAATGGAATCTGGCTCTGGCTGAGGATGTGGCAGTTACTGAAAACTGAAGATTCGGCTGAATTTGTGCCAGTGGCAGCTACTAAGCCTCACACTTTGGATTCCAGAGATTCCAGATATACATAAATTTATCCTACTGTTTTATGTTTTACAAGCTTCAATAATCATTTCTTAGCTTAAGACAGACTATCATCTTGATCCCACCAGTACAAAACATACAGTCGGCGGCTGTCAAAATTCTGGATTTAATTACTCACAACTGAGCTGAATGCATGTTGGTTAGTAAGGGCACTTTTCTTCCTTTTTATTTTTCTTTTTTTTAGAGAGAGAAAGAGTGCAAGTGCAGGGGAGGGTGCTGGGGGAGGAGCAGAGGAAGAGGGGGAAAGAGTCTCAGACAGGCTCCACACCCAGTGCAGAGCCCAACCCAGGGTTCCATTCCAGGACCTGAGATCATGACCTGAGCCGAAATCAAGAGATTTAACTCTTGATTAACCAACAGAGCCACCCAAGCGCCCCAATAAAGTCACTTTTCTAGAAGGAAACTTGGAACATGTCATTTCTACTTCATTTCTACTCTACTTCTTAAATAAATATATTGACTTCATCATACTCAGAAAAAATAATCGTATTTATCTTTAGTTAGTTTTGTTAGCAGATTTTGTGTTTTCCTTGTAGGAATTTACAATGTGATAAGGAACCCTGACTAGAACCTTGCAAGAGGACTTTCTAATTGTGGCCATGGACACTTGCTCTGTCTCTGTCCAGCATTTCAGGCATTTCAGAGGGTATAGGTTCCAGGCTCCTGCCATGGCCCAAAGGGAGGTTGCAGGAGGTTGGGTCCTGCCCAAAACTGTCATGGCAAGGAAAAGAAATAACTATGAGTTTGGCTGGAAGCCCAGGAACATAAAAAGGAGCCATGAATTATCTTCTTTTTCTGGGCTGGGTTATTAGCCAGACCTCAGTTTTTGTATCAGAATGCTGAGGTTGACGTTCTCAAAAAAGACATACAAAATAAATTGTTTCTCCTTTAACTAACAATGTCCTTGATTTACATATCAAGATTACTAGAGGTTTTGCTGTAGAAAGTTTCTATTTTGTTCCTGCCAAAATCCTAACTACAAATTTCTTGGTCAGTGGGTCTGAGTGTAAGAGATCAGCTAACACCTTATTCCTTTAGGTCTGGGGCCATGAAGCTCTTCTCTGTGACATTGGGAACTTCAAGTCCATTCATTTTAAATGGAGCTAGTTTTGGAACCAACATCGTATTCAGTGTTGATCTTATAGTACATGTTTTTTCTCTTGCTTGGGTTTCTGAGTCCCACCTTTTTATTTTACCGCTTGATTAGATACAACTAATTTGTTCAAAGTGAGACTGTGAATTCTCCTCATATTCTTCCTTTTGGCGAAATCATAACTTGTAGATCATAAAGTGCAATTCAATTGGATTCCACACACCTTTTCAGACTTTGTCCCTCTGATTCCAAAGCTAAAGCCCAGTTAAAGAGAGCCTGTCATGAGCTCAAATGCTATGCTCACCATCAGTTAACAAGGCTTCAAGAGGCTGCCTTTACCCCACCGTGTCACATGAATGTTGTTTGCAAACTATATTTTAGCAGCCCTATTATATTGTATATGCATACTTCTTTTGTAATTAGTTCATCAATTCATGCCATTTTAGAAGTAGGTATGATCATACACTTATAGGAAATAAATATGTGAGATACATATATATGGGATTATAGCTATATATAGCTTTATACTATTGTTTTATGTTTTCTAAGCTTCAGTAATAATTTCTTGGCTAATGAAAAACAGTTGTCTTGGTTTTGCTCATATGTATATAGGAAGTGTGTATGTGTATATATATGTGTGTATATATATATATATATGTATATATATATATATATATATATATATATATATATATATGAAATGGGACAGAAGATAAGGGTTATAACATAAAAGAAATTCAGTTTTGGCCAGGGGTGAATAACAGGCAGACAGTAGCCTCCATGCAGCTCATCTGCATGGTTTTTGGTGTACGTATTTGTGGTAAAGTTTGACTTCTGAGGGTGTATGGTTAGAGCATGTGTTCTCCCACTTGCTGGAGTCCCCAAAGCCTTAATCATCTTTCATTTACCACAATTCAGGTATTTCTATTCTTGTATAACTCTGACAGGTATTTGGGTTTACCATCAGTGTTCTGGGCTTTTTAATACAAAAGAAAGCATTTTTTTTTTAAATATTGAGGATGGGATTGCAAAATTCAGTGTTTTATTACATCTCTTTTCCAGTATGTTGTGGTTCATTCATTTTCAGGCAGGACTAGGAACCAACTATTCCTACTTTTTTCTTCCTTAAAAAACAAAACAAAACAAAAAACAAAACAAAACTACTGGAGCAATTTCCAAGTTCATGCTTCGTTATCCAGATTCACTTTTCTATGCTATTAACCTGCTGCTGGTTCAATGTGATAAAGATGTAAAGGCTACTACTCCATTTTGGGGGGTAATATTTTATTATATTTTTGGCATAACTTTTTGTCAAGGGGTGCCTGGGTGGCTCAGTGGGTTAAGGCCTCTGCTTTCGGCTTAGGTCATAATCCCAGGGTCCTGGGATCCAGCACCACATCGGGCTCTCTGCTCTGCAGAAAGCCTGCTTCCTCCTCTCTCTCCCTGCCTGCCTCTCTTGCCTACTTGTCATCTCTGTCTGTCAAATAAATAAATAAAATCTTTAAAAAAAAACAAACCTTTTTGTCACAACTTGCATCTCAGAAATGCTCCCTACTCATGTCATTTTGTCTTTTTATCTTATTTCCATCTTTTACTTCCCATTTTATTTATTACATTTTATGGAGAGCACAACATTTACATTCTTTTAAATTTTCTTCTCTTTCCTACAATAAATCATTTGAAACAGACTTGGCTTTCTTTCTTTGAGTGCAAGAATTTTTTTTTTCTCATTTGTTGCAGAATTTGTTCATGGGGAATAAAACATTCATTTTGTGGTGAGATTTTAGCAAAGTTTCTAAGACCAGCTGTGTTTCATCTGTCCATTTATAGTAAATCTGCAATAAACTTTTTGCCCTAAGTTTAGGCAATAACTACCATATATAACTTTTCATAAAACAAATTGTATCCATCTAAAGGACAAAATTCACTCTGTGTTGAATAAGGATTTGTTTTTTTTTCTTTTCAGATTTAGCATGTGTCTATTTCTTTCCTGCTTTTTTGGGTTTTGTGAATGTTTGTTTCTCAAATAAATGTGCTAACTCCCAAAATGCCATCCTGGGTATGCATATAATATTCTATATCCCTGTGGTTTTGGAAGCAAATGATAATTCATCTCTCTTCCCCTCACCATGTTATATAGAGCCAATTTCAGAAAATAAACATAGGTTGTTGACAGATGGTGATTCAATCAAAAGTCATGGCTTTGTGACTTGTAAATGAGACTAGAAAGTGCAGCCTAGGCACACCTGGATTCTAATTCTTCTCTGCCGCCACCTGCAAATAATGCTTCTGGCATGGTTGCAGGTAAATGCTGGACTGCATCGTGCAGCTGGAAAGCCACCAGGTAAAGGAGAAGGATGCATGTATGTTCTAAGACAGATCTCAGAAGGACCTATTCTCAGGGCTCCTGGGTGGCTCAGATGGTCAAGTGGTGGACCCTTGATTTTGGCTCAGGTCATGAGCTGTGTCCTGGGATTGAGCCCCGCATCAGACTCTGCTCAGCGAGGAGTCTGCTTGAGGATTCTCTCGTTTTCTCCTTCTGTCCCTCATCTAACTCTCTCTCTCTCAAATAAATAAGTAAACCTTAAAAAAAAAAAAAAAGAAGGAACTGATTCTCCCCTGTATAGGTTTTAATTCCAGCCTCATCAATAAGATAATCAAAGGGAACGAATGGGGCTAGAAGTGTTGTTCCTATATCTGTCCCTCCCCCAAAGGGAAAGTTTTATTATTGTTAAGGAAACAGGAGGATTAGGAGATAATTGCTCTTCCTAGAGCACAATGGCTCATTTATTTTTAATTAGCTGTGGGGATGTTGAGTGACACTGCAGCAGGGGAAGTCTGACAGGGCCCTTTGAGTGTGTCTCATGGAAGGACTTTTAGCATGCAGCATTCTTGTGTGTTTGTGTGCTTGTGTGTGTCAGAGTGAGAGTGAGAGAGGGCGAGAGAGAGGGAGAGAGATTTATAATTTTGTTTCGTATTTTAAGTTTGCGAGAAGACAATTTGTTTCCTTCTAGCTCCAAAGCATAATTTCATCTCTAAGTTGTAGTGCTACACTAGTAAAAATACAAACAAGGACCATGTAAATTGTTGCCACACTTCAAAGGAATATACTGTATTTGTTTTACATTGAGTTGTAGAGGAAACAAGTTATAGAATCATAAAATATGAATTGAGAGGGACCCTGAATGTGATGTGGCATAACTTTTCCCTCCCCATCTCATTTAATATTTAAATTCCTTCAACAACATTCACAATGTCATACATATTCTTCCTCAATATCATTCACTACTCTTAAAACAGGTGAGATCAATGTGTCTGTAGTTACCTGCAATTATTTCTAACTGTCTTGTCTGGGAGTAATTATAATGGCTATATAACTATTTGGAAGTAACTCTTATTTCTTCCTTGTTTTTAAAACCTAGACTCAACTGCCCAGTCCCTTTAATCTTTCTGCACATAATATGCTTTCAAGCACTCTGTTCTTCTGCACCACATTAATGTTTATTAATTTTCCTCTTAAAGTGTAATTCCAAGAACTCACCATAGTGCTAAGCTCTTTTCTGGCAAGACCACGGTATAATTTTATACATTATGATTCTGTAAATGAAATCTAAGGGAGAGAAATAACTAAATCTTAAAGACCATTTTTATTTTTATTCTCTTCATATCATAAAATCTGTTCTTAAAGTCTACCTAAATAAAAATTTCATTTATTTTGTCTTTGTTGTGTTTGTATTATATTATTAATAATTAATATATGTTAATATATTATATTATTAATACATAAACATATTACATATAAATATATAATAAATATATAATATGGTATGTTATAGAATATATTTTATATAATTATATATAATATAATATATAATATATTACTATCTAATTAATAATATTAATTATATTACTATATTTAATATGAATGTTATTAAAATTTTACTCACTGACCAAACTTTACTAGATTGTATAGTTATAAAGTTTAGAATTCTTTACTTTGGGTAACATATCTAATTTAATACGATGAAAATTTATCAGACTGTGACTCTTTAGGTTATGCCCTACCTCATTTTCTAGAATCTTGAATATAAGGTTTTAAGACTCATTTTTTTGTCCTTGAGGCTTGAATACATAACACAAATGAACTTTATTCATCGGGCTATAGAACTCACACAATCATAGGAGTACTGCATTAATTATGAGCAGTTGACAACAACAAATTATGCTTAACTACTTGTGAGACATAGTTCATTCCCATCATCTCATTCAACCATTCACATTTTCACATTAGAGATGGGCAAACAGTGGCCAGTTAGCATCTGATTGAGGGAGACTTTGACCCTTGCTCTCCAGTTCAGACCCTGTGCTTTTCCTTTTGCTGCTGTGACCCTTCTGAAACATGGGTTTGAATTCATCACTCCATCAATAATGTCATCAGTGGGATGTCCATGTTAGCTGCTGTTCAGGGGGCCTTGGTATTGCTGGGCTACTGTGGGTTCTGACGGCCTTGAGTCCCAGGTTATGTACAAGGTGTTTCTTTGACTAGCTAGCACCTTTGACTATGTGCTCTCTGCAACAGCATTTTTCAATCTAGTTCAGTTTCAAAGATCAATTTTTAGTTAGTGGTTGGTGTCAGTATGTTAGCTGCATTCATAGTTCTTAGGAATCCAGCTTGTCTTTATCCAGAAATTATTTTCTTTAATATTGAGTGACCAAGGACAAACTTCTTAAAATTTTCAGAGGCATCTCTTTATCTGTTTTCTCTGTTTAAAGGAGGTAAGGATTTTCTGTTTCTCTTTTCTAATAAATAGTCACAGATGGTAAAGAAACTGTGGTGTTCACATCTTTTCACTTACATTGTTTCAAGTGGTGTACGTTGGGCCTGCCAATTGCATGTAACTCCAGAAATCATTTTCTTTCTTTTATTTTTAAAGATTCTATTTATTTATTTATTTATTTTTATTTGACACACACACACACAGATATATCACAAGTAGGCAGAGAGGCAGGCAGAGAGAGAGGGAGGAAGCAGGCTCCCCGCTGAACAGAGAGCCTGATGTGTGGCTTGATCCTAGGACCCTGAGATCATGACCTGAACTGAAGGCAGAGGCTTAACCCACTGAGCCACCCAAGCACCCCAAGAAGTCATTTTCATATCTATTTTCTTCAAAGCGTTTACTCTCAGATGACAATAATTAGCAGTATGTTGAAAGTATATACTTTATATAAATGATTGAGCCTTTGCTAAAATGTGATGGTGCATATTAATTTTCAACTCTATTTGGTGAGATCTTGGATTTATTATCTGAGTCTCAAGATTTTTAATCTTGAAAGTATAGAAGCAAGTATGTTATTTTAAATGTCAGTGTTCTACATTAGCCAAGTTTCTGACCAGGCTAATTCAGCTTCTACTGCAAGCAGGGCATGGAAGAGAATAAAGAATGTTTCAGGTTTCTCTCTCACAAGGCCATGCCCAGAGACAACTTGACTGTGGAGGGTATAGTACCTAGGAAGTGATTTACAGCACTCTTAAAGGTCCTTTGAAATGAAATTTTCACCTAGTCAAATTCTTCCCTTCCTCTGTGACTGAAATTTAATTAATTAAAGATTGATGGTCATATAAATTAATTCAGTATAATTGATTTATTTATAGTCTTTTGCCTATTCCCCAAATCCCACATCCTGCTGTTCATACGTAACTGGCCCTCAGAGAATGGAAATCCTATAAGGAAGGAGAGACACAATTTTAAATGAAAGTCTTAAGTATTAAAAAGAGTTGGCTGTGGGGGGAACTACAGTGTCTTGGGGTTTTCTTAGAAGACAAAACATAAATTTATTAATATAGTAATGAAAAAACCTCACTGACTTAAACTTCTATTAAGTTCAGTTATAACTCTTACTTGAGATGGACAAGTTTGTTTTATTCATTTATTTATTCCTTAGTGAGTCAAAAAATAATGACTTTGCTAGGATAAAATACAGCCCACTCAATAGAACTAGACCCTGTCCAAACCCAGTTCTGTTTCTTGGGATTCTGAAGGTTAGATGGAACATGTCGGCAAATATTAATTCATTCTTTCAGTTAAGGTATGGTTTTTCTTCGATGACACCTCATGAGTTTCCTTTTCTATAGGAATATTATAAAGATAATGACATTAATAGTAAGGAATGAGTGAAACAATATCTAAAACCTAGTTTTAGCAGAGATGAATTGATAGAAGGGGCTTTCCAGTAAGCAGAGTCAGCTGGGGAGGGATTCTGATGGGACTTAGCAGCTAATGAGAATGTCTGCCCAAATCAAACAATGATACACCAATGTAGACACAGTGTGATTCTGACTGAACAGAAACACATTGTAACTGGATTCCTTTGTACTTGCTATATTCTCACCAATGCTGACCTAATGCCAAAGTTTTGCAAGATGTTACATTATAACAAATGTCAATGCCAAAGCACGATGGAGAAGGGGATTATATTGCACACCTTGCAATTCCTGAAATCCCTCTTTTCATCATTCTCTGCTCTGCCAAGCTTCCATTGCTGTTAGAATTGTCACTTGGTGTCTTCTCATTGCCAGTGTTTTTGTCTTTTCACCCCTTACTCTGCATCCTTCTCCTCCACTTCCTTCTTGCTTTCTTATTCAGCCATATGCCCCAGCCTTCCTTCTCTCTGAGTGCTCTCCTCCATGACGTCTCTTGTCCTCCCCGTTGTTAGGTAAGTTAATTCACAATTCTCTCATTTCCCCAAAGTTCCACCCTCATGCCTCAGCCAGTCAACAAAGCAGAAATCATTCAGAGGTATCTACTTTCAGAGAGTTCAGTTAGAGAGAGTAGGTGGGTCTGTTTTTCATTTTTAATTTTTTTCCCTGTTATATAAGCCCCTTTCATTGGAACTTTGGCAAACCCACAACTGGGTGGGTCTAAGCAAAAAGTCTGCAATCCTTCCTTTGAGGAGCTCATACTCTAGTTCAGGTAAAGAAAAAACAGGGGAGAGGTACCTGGGTGGCTCAGTTGGTTAAGTATCCAACAGTTGAACTCAGCTGAGGTTTTGATCTCAGGGTGGTGAGTTGAAGCCCTGTGTTGAGCTCCATGCTGGGTGTGGAGCCTACTTAAAATGAAAAAACATAAAAACAAAAAACCAGAAGAGGTACATTTGTTCTTACAGTGGTCCATAAAGCTTGGAAAAATGAATTCTGATGGGTTGGTCAGGTTACGTTCTTAGAAGTGGGAGTTAAGTGAATCATGATTTAAGTGGGGGGAGATCTCAAAGGCAGAGATGAGTTTAGAGAAGGAGCATTTCAGTAAGCAGAGTCAGTGGTAACTAAATTTTTCGAGCAGAAATCAGCATGCACATGTGGAAATGATAATAATTCTGGTTGCCTGGTGTGCAGGAAGGAGGAGGGATAGTGGATGATTTGCTTAGAAAGTCTGGCTGGAGAGGAATTCTAATGGGGCTTAGCAGCTAACGAGAAGTTTGAACTGTAGTAGCAATGAGAAAACAATGATAGCTGTTGAACCTGCAAATAAGGAAATGATGCACGACTTTATGAAGACATAGTTGAATAAATGAAAGTTGGGTAGGGAGAGGAAAGAATTTGGAGGCAGAGATATTCAAAGGCATTGCGAAATTGCAGGAAATACATAAAATTTTCAATCATTTCACATCTTGGTATTGGTATTTGATATTTTTTCACCAAATGTGAAGAAAAAAGATTTTTTTTCTTACAAACTGATTTAGAGCTCAAATTTTGGCTTTCCTGTTTGAACAGATGTGATGGTTCATTTGTTAATATCTCCTTGAAGTTCAATCATTTACTTGGAAAGATGTTTTAGAAGTTTCACATTCCCTTGAAAGGTAACAGAAAGATAAGACTACAGTATTTCTTAGAATAGTATTTCAAAAGTGAATAAATGACTTCAACAGTACATGCCAAATATATAAAAAGTATAACCTATTAATGGTTGTCAAACTGCTTAATCAGTTTTTCTACTAAGAGATAATATCCAGAAGAGTGTTTCTGGGAGTATTAGAAAGTTAAATGAAAAATCTTTCCCCTCTAGTTAAATGTTAGAACATACCATGTACACTATTATGCCTATGTAAGTTCCTGCTGAATTTTTCACTAGGGAAAGTGAAAATTTTAATGTGCAAGGCAGGTTTCTATAACTCAGGGGCTATGGAAACTGACTCTGGATTACTGTTCATTAAATTAACTTTTATTCACTTATTTGTGAAATAAGGCTATTGTAAAAAAATTTTTGTTAAACTTTTACATTTCTCAGAAGGTTCATCATTCATGAGTAGAAAACAGCATATTTTAAGGAAATATAATCTTCCATTTAATAGTAAGGTACTGATTTTAATTTCTCAGACTTCATACAAAACACCTCTCAGAAAGGATTCCATAGTCATTGACAGAAGGGTCCAAGGTCTCTTAAAGCACAGGGTGCCATTTTGCCTCAATTTTTCAAAGAGAACCTATGGATATTAAAAATTATTAATGAATCACAGAATTCTCCTTTTGGTGCCTGATACTCTAAATTTCTTTCTGAAATGTTTTGTTATTTTCCTCTTCTACATTATAAACATAAATAAATGTACCAATTTCTTTTTAGTTTTTTTTTTTTTTAGTATACTCTCATCATCTATATTTCTCTTTGCCTAAATATTTTAATAGAAGTTACATATTCAGGTCGAGTCAGAATAAAAGTGCTTGTTTCAACCAGATTCAAATCCTGTGTGTAGCATAAAAATGTAGAATTAAGTCATTTTCATCTGTTACTTTATTAATGGTGAGGGAAATGAGCTAATGAATATTTGTGAAGTCTCAACACTGAAGGCAAATGAAAGAGAAGAGATAGAACTCTCAGAAGTCAACGGGTTCTTGTAATGATAAATAAAATATAACAGTAGGTAGTGCTATTATTTGTATTTAATTTTATTATGAAAAATTTCAAACTCATACAAAAATAGAGACTAATAATACAAACACTCTTGACCTCTTGTACGCATCATAGCTTCAACAACGATTAACATTTGCCTTTATTATATTGCTTCTCTTCCCTCCCTTTTTCTTTGCTGAAGTATTTTAAAACAAATTTCAAGAATAATTTTACTTCAAGTAGCAGATGTTCTTATGTCTCTCTCCAGTGTGTTGCCAACCACCAGGGTCAATAATCTCTGCGCCTGAGCGCTTTCTCCTGGAGCTGGGAGGGAACTGTTCAACTCTTGCATGGAGCAGGTTGGGAGCTCCAAGGAACAAACGTGGCAGCACAGTCCCTAATCAATGATACAAGGAATTTGGTGTATCACCATCTCAGCTTCCTCAGCTCTCTGACAGTTAATTCTTAGGGTTGTGTTTTGCACTGTTTACCGAGTGGCTTTCCAGTGTTCCATTTACTGGCTTGCTTCCTTCCCTTCTCTGTATCCCTTCCCGGCTTCTTACCAACGTTACTGCATTTCCCAAGTGAACAACTTGTACTCAAACTGATCACATCTACTGTTTCTGGAGTAACACTAGGAAACAGATCCTCAAGTTCAGATCCTGGATCACTAACCAGTCGGAAGGCAAAAAAGATAGATCTGTTGTTGATGGGAAGTAGTATGGCAACAATCCATTCTGGCTTTGGCTGTTGCTTCCATGTGTGCTTCACTTAATTTAGTCGTTTGTGTCCTGTATTTACTCTAACATGGTAGTTAGATCTAAAGTAGCGGTTCTAAACTGGGATGATTTAGACTCTTCTGGGATCGTAGGCCATGTCTGGAGACAGTTTGGATCATCACAACTTGGAGAAAGGGGTGCTACTGGCATCTAGGAAGTAGGGGCCAAGAAAGCTACTAAATAAACATCCTGCAAAGCACAAGGCATCCCCCACACAAAGAATAATTTGGCCCCAAATGTCAATAGTGCCAAAGCTGAAAAACCTGATTTAGAGACATGGTTAGATTGTCTCTCCCACCCCCCACCTTTCCTTCCCACTGCATTCCTGTGGGACCGACATCTTAGGCTCATTTTGTACATTTCCTGCTCTGGACCTGGAATATCATTTCCTTTAGAATTTCTTTATTTTTGATACAAAATGGTGCTAAGAGCACACAATCTGGATGCTAGGGGTCCTCGTTGCTACTGAGTTGTCATTGTACACATTTTTAGTAGACAGAGTCAGGAAATATTTTTTTTAATGAGAAAAATAAGTAATTAATTTCTTTCTGATATTTCTAATTTAAATGTAAGGGGTTTTATTTAATTTCTTTGGTTTTTAAGGCTTTTTCCTGCTCTTAAGCTGAAAAATCTTAATTTTTAAATTTATATTCTTTTTAAAAGATATTTATTTATTTAGAAGATGGCAGAGAAGTAGCAGCCAAGATGACGTCAGGTAGCAGGAGATGAGCTAGATAGCTTATCAAACCATTGCGAACACCTACAAATCCAACGGGAGATCAAAGAGAGGAAGAACAGCAATTCTGGAAACAGAAAATCGGCCACTTTCTGGAAGGTAGGACTGGCGGAGAAGTGAATCGAAAGCGACGGGAGGCTAGACCGTGGGGGAGGGGCCAGCTCCCGGCAAGCGGCGGAGCAACGGAGCACTAAATCGGGACTTTTAAAAGTCTGCTCCATGGAGGGACATCGCTCCAGAGGCTAAACCGGGGTGAAGCCCACGCGGGGTGAGCATGGCCCCAGGTCCCGCAGGGTCACAGAAGGATCGGGGGTGTCTGAGTGTCGCAGAGCTAGCAGGTATCAGAGCGGGAAGCCAGCTACAGAGACAGAGCTGAGGAGTGAGCTCTCAGCTCGGGGTTACCTTGAACCGGTCGCAGGCTGGGTGAGCTCGGAGCGCGGCCAGAGGCGAGGGAGACGGGAGGGCTGGGGCTTTTCTCTGAGGGTGCACTGAGGAGTGGGGCCCCAAACTCTCGGCTCCTCCAGGCTGGAGACTGGGCGGCCGCCATTTTCATTCCTGTCCTCCGGAACTCTACGGAAAGCGCTCAGGGAACCAAAGCTCCCGAAAGCGAAAGCGAGCAGATTACTTAGCCCGGCCCCTGGTAAGGGCGGTGCAGCTCTGCCTCGGGCAAAGACACTTGAGAATCACTACAACAGGCCCCTCCCCCAGAAGATCAAAAGAAATCCAGCCAAGACCAAGTTCACTTAACAAGGAGAGCAGCGGAACTCCAGAGGAGGAGAAAGCAAAGCGCGGAATTCATGGCTTTCTCCCCA